>CAUZXS010001400.1:0-15164 GCA_963585895.1 Sepioteuthis lessoniana | reverse complement strand
GATGGCCAAATTGTTTCAATGGTAGTGTATATATATATATATATATATATATATATGTGTGTGTGTGTGTGTGTGTGTGTGTGTGTGTGTGTGAAACGCCATATTCTTAATATAACATCTCGAATTAAATTACAAACATGTTAATAGATTCAAGATTGAAAATTTAAATGACTAATATATGTTATTATGATCAAAGTATTACTTTATATTTTAAAAGTATACTTGAGTACCCCACCTCTCATTAGTTTTTTATAGGAGTTGACGCTGCTCGCAAGAGACAGGGTGTAGGATCACAAATAAGTTGTAAGTTAATCAGATTAAATGAGGGAATTATTGTGATACTAGATACATTTTGTGTCGATTAAAAGGTAGGGTTGGCCAGTATGTATATATATGTATATATATATTTGAAAGACATAAGCTGTATCTCATTTTAGTGAAATTTGTTCTCTGAGAATATTCATAAAAATGGTCAAGGTCGTTATGATGGATATATAACTCTGAATTATTTTCTTTGTCAATCTGTATGCACGCATATGTGTGTGGTGATTCTGCAAATCTATCATCTCTATAAAGTACGTATCGCTCATGGATAATTACAAATTCAATATGTATTTGACATTAAAATATTTTGTTTTATAATCTAAAATTACATGGATTCTATTTTGACTGGCATATTATAAAAAGAAAACGAACATTATTAGGTATCATTCGTAGAAAAAATTACAGCACTGGTATCCTCGAACTAGAATATAAACACAACACTTAAAAAAATAAGTACTTCTCCCCAATCCTTGTCGGTCTGTTAATCTTTTGAGTTATATATATATATATATATATATATATATATATATATATATATATAAATATATATAATATGATTATGTTCATAAAGATATTTATACTTTTGATAACTGTGACCATTTTGATACCTTTTTTCTAACTCTTTGGTATCTTCTTCTGAATAGTAAAATATTTACTTTTCTTTTTCTCTTTTTAACTATAACAACGGAATAATATATATATATATATATATATATATATATATATATATATATATATATATATATATATATATGTCTGATATGCCAAAAGAGTGTTTTGTTTTCCATAATTTCAAGTGGCAGAGTTCATTAATAGACATTTAGTATTACCTCTGAATAGTCTTGCAATAGAAATAATACAATCCTGGTATGTTTAATTCAGAAGAAAGTAATAATACTATACTTTGGATCAATTATTTAAGCCTGAAAATCTCTATAAGAACTAAGCGTTTTCTTATACGGCATTTCTAAAATCCAGATCTCTGCCACAGAGTGGGCAACCTGAAAAACTACTCCCAAAAATCGATATACTCTACATATCGTAAAACCAGAAAACTGCCACAAACAATTCCAACAAGTAAAATCCTATTGATGGTCATTTAAATCCACTGAGTTACTGCTGTCACATCATAGGAAGCGAATATGAACTCAAGTAGGGCTATGACGTTCACTTTCGGACTAATCCTTTTATGAAATGTACAGAATCTTCGTCTACAAAGATGGCTTTGGAAATAAATAACCCAAGAAGGTTTAAATACAATTAAAAAGAAATACAGAAGAAACGAAAGAAAGACTGATAAACAAATATAGCTTCAAGTAACTACTCTTAATACAGTTAATGTTGAGTCATATGGAATCACGTTTTCCTAAAGATACGAATTTTCAAACTGATCTAATTGATTCGTAGAAAAAATTGGTTTGCTTTAGTTTTATAACATATAAACCATTTTAGATTATCTCTTGGCAAACCTTTTTATACACATATATGTTTGCTAAATATATTCAAGAAATTAAAGCAGATATTAATATGAGGTGTAATCCTCTTATACAAATTAAGTATAATGTTAACACTGTACCTCATGATATTTCCAATAACTGATGCATTGGCTGTAAACCCTAATCCCAACGCCACAGCACCCAAGCATTCAGTTAGGAAATTACGGAATATTGTTTATAATCACATATTCATGATAACTCAATAGATTCTCTTTTTATATGAATATACACTCTTAAACTAAAATATTTACATGATTCATAAATTTCGAAAAATGCAACGGTCATAGTTCTAAGAAGAATTTATGTTAAAAAATCTATGATCGACGAATATACCAGATTGACTGCACGCAGCAATTTACGGTATATATATACTATATATATATATATATATATATATATATATATATATATATATATATATATATATATATATATATACCGTAAATTGCCGCGTGCAGTCAATCTGGTATATTCGTCGATCATAGATTTTTAACATAAATTCATAGATAGATAGATAGATAGATAGATAGATTTACGTGAGAAGGACGGTAAGTTATATATCGAAGCAGAGTAGTCGCAGAAAGTATTAGTATATTATTAGAAAATGAAAGAGAAAACTGACACAAGCTATAAAGAGAACAGAATAAAACAAGGTATGAAGGTAATAAATAACTGAAACAGAAAAGTATTGAAGAAAACTTGTTCTTTTATCGACCAACAATTTCCCGGATATTATTCAGGAATAATTATATTCTTAATATGTCCCTACTTCAGCCCGTTTCTCATCTTTAGCAGGACACAATAGAAACTGAGGGTATCAGGTTTTGAGTAAAAGATACGAATTAAAAGCAGATATTAATATGAGGTGTATCGCTGTTAAGCGATACCAAACAGAGGTGTCGATATAGTGTGATGTTGTGGAGAGTGTGAGTGGAATAATTATCACCAACCGTGAAAGTTTTAACGAAATTCTACACCAAAGATTGGTATTATTTCTAGGAGGACATTATGCCATAAAAAGGATACTATTAGGGATTGATAATTACCAAATTCCCCGCAATGAATACCTGTAGAGAACATCTTTGGCTTGAAAATATACTTACTATTGATTCCTGGCGTTGGTTCAGTTTTTCATTCATAGTTTAGAATTTTGTGAAACCCGAGGCTCCGTGTCCTCCAATGCCATAAGGAATATTTTTTGTTTGTTTGTTTGGTTGGTTTTTATGGTATATCAACCATTGTAGATTATTTAATTTCAAATCAATTTTCATGACAAATGAACGATCTTATTTTAAACAATTCAGTTTGGTATAAGTACAAAGTTTTATATTCAAAAACATTTCTATTTCGAGCTATTCAGTTTAGGCAACCGATTCTTATTCAAACAATTCAGTTTAGCGTAACTATAGTTTCAATGTGAAAATCAGTTCTATTTCAAACAATTCAGTTTAGCATAAGTACGCAGTTTTGATGTTAAAACACTTCTATTTCAAGCGATTCAGTTAGGCATAAGTACATAGTTTAGTTCTATTTGACCTATAGATAGGACCCTATCAGTCGGAACCTCTCCGGGCCACAGTGGATGTGAGAGCGAGTGTAGTAAAGAGACACTCCGCATTCGGCAAAGTTCCAACATTACTGGAACCCCACAATCAGATTGTTCAGTGTCATATCCAAGGCACTCGTTGGGGATATTACTCTTCTGCAGAGGTGTAGTCTGTGTATTCTACAACCCCAGCCAACTGGAAAAATGGGGAACAGAAGATTTTTGCTTTTGCTCAAATGTACGATACATCTGGTACCATGAAATTTCTCCTTTCAGGAGTAGTAAAAGGTAGTAGAAATTCCATGGCGCAAGATTTGCAGAACATGTGTGTGTCATGCACCTGATGCTTCTGTTCCAATCCATTTCCTTCCAAATTTTCCGTTCGTGTAAGTAGTGCAATTTGTTCTGCTTCATTTCTGCGTTCTTTTTAATCATCACCGTCGACGACAGTTTTGAGGGATTTCGAAGTGCGTTTCATTTTAACCTTAACTCGTGGTCAACACTAAAACGCCCTGAGAATTTCTTGTTACCCATTACCTCTAAGTGGATGGATTTACGCATCAGTTATTTAAAATTGACGGCCATATCAAACATCCCGGAGTTGAGAATTGACGAAAAGATGACATGTATTCTCGTAACTGACACTTAGCAGAGAAAAAATGATTATAAAACACAACAATAGTACTCACCAACTTACATCTTCCGATGTAAGGAAGATTCTCACAGATAATACGATTATTATATATAAAAACAAAAATAAAGAATGTTAACAAATCCTATAAGCAATATGAATAAAGATTTAAAAACATAACATGAATAAAATGGCATATAACACAGGCATCAAAATATTTTTTAATAACTAGAAATCTATTAGTAAACATTTCTCCAACCGAATTTTAAAAAAAAACTGAAAACGTTTCAATCGACAACTTCAAAACAAAACGCTACAAATCATTAAAACAGTTGAAATTCAAACTATCAACTCAAAATTATGCAACTCCTGATGACGACCAAAAGTATGGTCGAAAGCGCTTGGGCAGAAGATATGAGAAAATTGTTTTACCATATAGATACCGACAGTAGAAAAATAACTTGGAATCTTCAAAATAAAATCAAAATTAATAAACACTGTTCCATCATCTTTGACAAAACTTGCTTAAATAATAACTTGCTGCCTTAATATACACACTTTAGAAATGAATATATATATATATATATATATATATATATATATATATATATATTGTATGATTATATACTTATATATATATATATATATATATATATATATATATATGTGTGTGTGTGTGTGTGTGAGTTGATAAAACCTAAAAAAATTCATATCTCACAATTTAGGGTTTTCAGACTAACCATTTCATGTATCAATTGTATGATCATACGATGAGTAAATAGACAAAGAAAAAGATTATTTATCATCATGTCGCGCCATCAGTACGGATATAGCTCAACCTCTCCTGCTACACTTTTCTATCGACCATCGCTTCTGGATGTCTTCAAGGCAACATCTTGCATCGGCACAGGCCTGTTGTATGTAAGTTCTAGCGAGGCGTCATGCCTTTGCTCGTCCATGTGGAGGAGTCCACAGGAGTATGTCATCTATCAGTTCATCCCTACTTCCACAGAAGTCTCCTTTATGTCTGGTTCATATAACTAGGATAGTGTTTGTGATGGGTGATATGTGGCCATACAGCTACTGCTTTGTTGGGCACTGCCTGCAGGACTTGTTTAGTATTTCTTGCAGCATTCTTTTGTAGTTGCTGTCAACGTTTTTCTCCATACGTTTAGTTAGCGTCCATGTAGTCCTAATAAAAGAGGCGACATCTCCTCACTAAACAGTGGCTCAGTTAAACTCGTAGACAAATTCATATACCTAGGAAACAGTGTCTCATCAACCGAGACGGACGTCAATACGTGACTAGCAAAGGTAAGGACAGCTATCGATAGACTATCGGTTATATGGAAGTCAGATTTGCCCGATAAAATGAAAAAATGGTTATTAGATAATACATATTACCTGTAATTTGCAATGAATGACCGAGGTCCATCAAATGGTGGACAATATCAGATTTGAAAAAAAGGTCTCTCCACTTTGATATCTCTGCTTCACGTGCGGCAGACAAAAGCTGTGCGTAGAATTGCCAAGAAGCACTCTGACCACAAATTATTTGTCTCTCAGAAGGGGTTATTTCAGAGTTTGCTTCATTCACTTTATTTCATAATTTGATCCCTCAAATCAAATAACCAACGCTTGCGTATTAAACAACTTCTGCGTATTATAGAACCGTAACTGTGTTTTACATAATAAATAACATTTTTTATTGTTCTCTATTTAATATTATTAAAGTAGAATAAATTAATTCTTTCGGATTTATTATATTTCTGTGCTTGATTCAAGTGTGGTACCTCTCTCTCTCCCTCTCTCTCTCTCTCTCAATCTTTAACTCTTTCTTTATACATACACACACACACATATATATATATATATATATATATTGTTTAGAAAAACAAATAGGTTTATTCTCTTTCGATTACTCATCATCGAATTCAACGTCTTTCTATTTTAAAAGACTTGTTTACTTTTTGTTATTTTTTTTAAAGACAACGCTATTGCAATCGACATGCATTTGTAATTTTTGAATTCACATTAGTATATTCAAGCAGGTAATGACTTGTATTAATAAATATTTGCATATATATTGAACAAATATTCCACACAATTCATTTGAATTTTCATATTTTCCAGATTAATCATAAACGAGTGGACAGTTCAAGATAAAATTGAATATTTGCTTATGATGAATTTTAATAGATCTTTTTGTTCTTTAAAACAATCAGCAGAAGTTTCACAACTTTACAATAACTTTTTTCCCAATCTGATTGCGATGCATTTTATATATTAAAAGCATTTGTTACACAGTAAATGACCAAAAATAATATGGTCATGATTTATTAATATATTCGATGATTATAACTTTTTTCTTTTGCTAATATTAAGAATGTATCAACTTTCTTTTGAATTCACTCATATAAAAGTGGCTTTCATTAAAGAAAAAAAACCCAGCTATGCTGAAGGCATAAGATAAGCCAAACCTCGTAAAACATTTGTAGTTAGACAAAGAAAAGGATTATTAGATACTGAATATTACCTGTAATATGGTTGTTTCAATACAATTTGGTAATATTAGGAAATATAAAACTAATCCAAACACATAGAAATGCTTGTAAAATCAGCAAATATCTAATAAGCAATCACATTCATTTATATGCTTTTACCCAATCTCTTCGCAGGAGCAGAGTGTCACAAAAGGTTCTGTTTCAAATTGAAGTCAAAGGTTTCCTTCTTCTAAGTAGGTTGCCTTGCTATGGTTAAAGAACCCAGTGTGCTCTACTATCTACTCGTGACTAATGTGATAATAGCCTGATGTGTAACTTTCTCAAAGATATTAACACTTTGTGAAAAGCAAACATCTTCGTTCTGGATTTGAACCCTGCACGCTGTGTTCATTTCCTGAAATAACTAACATAACACCACGAGCTTTTCCATAGGAAATTTATTCATATCCATGTAAATATACATTTTAAGTTATCTTTTGAACTTGAAGTCATTTATTATTTTGTTAGAATAATGTTCTTTGCTAAAAATATAGAGAAATAAAAATTATCTACTAGAGTTGGTTTGATTTTTTTTAGTTTTGATGCATGTAAAATATTGAATGTACTTTATTGTCATATCCTTTTGAGAGATATCGGTTAGATGATTTCGAAACAAATTTTATTGATAACATTTTTAAAAGAGTCTGAACTCATCTTTTGCACATAGTTAAATTGTTTATATCTATCTTATATGAATAATTACATTTACAAATAATCATTTGTTTGCACACAGATAAATGTTTTCAAGTATTACTATTTAACACTCACAATTCAATTAAACTTTAGTCATTTGTTTACACAAAGTTGAATGATCAAACAGTTGTATTTCGACAATTCATTTAAGCATAATTCATTTGTTTGCACTCATTTTAAATGTCTATATACAAAGTTTAAATGTCAAACAGTTCGATTTGACCCATAGATACAGCTGACTGGGATATATACTCCGCTGAGTAACCTGCATAATAATGTGACGATGACAACAGGTCTAAACTGTTTTCTAGCTGTTTACATTTCATCTGAAACTGTCAGTGCAATACTTTATTTTTATAGACCTATTCATGGTGCTGAGTAATCCTAGGTATAACACTCGCGACTGTGTTGTTTTCACCTTTTACATATCGCAGATCTGTAGTGAATTGTGAAATGTAGTCAAGGTGTCTAAGTTCGTGAGCTGTATATTTGTTGGAACTGTTCTGCGGGTTCAACAGATGGAGACACGGAATACTTCGACATTGTTGAAGGAGTACTACAAAAAGACACGCTAGCCCCATACCTCTTTATCATCTGTCTAGACAAAGTGCTAAGAACTTCGATCGACAAAATCAGAGAAAATGGCTTAGAGCTGACTAAGAAAAGAAGCAAAAGGTACCCAACAAAAACAATCACAGACGCCGACTACGCTGATGACTTGGCGTTACTGGCGAATACGCCTATTCAAGCAGAGACACTACTGCATAGTTTGGAACGAGCCGCAGCAGGCATTGGCCTCCATGTCAATGCTCACAAAACTGAATAAATGTGTTACAACCAAACGGGCATCATTGTCACACTAGAAGGAGCCTCTCTGAAACTAGTAGACAAATTCACCTACCTAGGAAGTAGCGTCTCATCAACCGAAAAAGACATCGACACACGACTAGCGAAAGCATGGACGGCTATCGATAGGCTCTCGATCTTATGGAAATCAGACCTGACCGATAAAAGGAAACGCAGTTTCTTCCAGGCAGCGGTTGTATCGATACTGCTATATGGATGCACTACATTGACGCTAACTAAACGGCTGGAGAAGAAACTAGACGGCAATTACACAAGAATGTTGACAGCAATATTGAACAAGTCCTGGCGACAAGACCCCATGAGACACCAGCTGTACGGCCACTTGCCTCCCATCACGAAAACTATACAAGTTAGACGAACCAGACACGCAGGACACTGCTGGAGAAGCAAGGACGAGCTCATAAGTGATGTTCTCCTATGGACCCCCACATATGGCCAAGCAAAAGCAGGACGACCAGCTCGAACTTACATACAGCAGATATGTGAGGATACAGGATGTAACCCTGAAGACCTGCCAGAGGCGATGAATGATAGGGAGAAGTGGCGAGAGAGGATCAGGGATATCCGTGCTGGCGGCACGACATGATGATGATGATGATGATTACATTGTTTAGTCCTAAATATCTGGGGTGTGTGGAGTAACCTTTCGTTGATATTACTTCTAGTTGCACTCTGGCCCTAAATGGTAGTACGTGTTAAAGTACTCTCTACGCGTTAGATGTATATTTTCATCGATAGGACCGTGTGCAAAAATATCTTAAGAAATAACAACATAAAAATGGAAATTGTTACGAACGAAGAAAACCCTGAGTATTAAATAGTTTTACATGCCGTTTAAATCAATCCATTATTTTTTCCTAAATACGCCTGGCAAAACTATCCAAGTTCAACACTTACCATACTAACAAACTCATGACATCTTAGTTCTTCATAAACTGACATTTGATGTGAGATTGGATTGCTTAATTTTAACTCCATGGCACCCCGTCTAAGGTCAGAGGATATAGAATCAAGTTCATTATAGCTTCATATTTAGATTGTGACATCATTTCTGATTTTTTTCACTCACTCATATTGAGAAAAATTAAATATCCCAGTTTTGACGAGCTGTAGAATACAACGATTTCATTTTGGTTGAGAATTAAGTCTTCCCTAACGAATGTGACACAAATCAATCTGATGTTGAGGCTTCAGTAATGCAAGAGCTTTAGTTAATGTGCATTCCTCTTTTATTTCCTTTGCTCCCAATTTCACTCTGGTCCGGAGGCGCACCACATGATAGGATTTTATCTATGTCTCTGATAGAACTAATCTGAATTACTTGAAATAGAACTGTTTTTAAAATGTAACTGTGTGTAAACAAAAATGTATTTATGCTTAACTGAATTGTTTGAAATAAAACTATTTTTGACATTTAAACTGTGTACTTATGTTAAACTAAAACTTTTGAAATAAACCTGCTTCTATGTATAAAATGGATTTGGCATTAAAAAAAGGACAATGGTTGATATGCCGTATCATCAAGCGAAACCAAACAAACCAAGCCAAATAATAATCAAATCTCTTTGACCGACAACAGCTACAAAGATTCTAGGTCAGAGTAGATTAGAGATTAATTGTAATCACGGGATACTCAGACTCCCGAAATCTCAAGAACTGCAACGACCTCATCAAATGCAGGTTAGTGTCATACTCAATACATATTTTTAAAAAAGTGTGGTGGTTTTGCCTTATTCGACCTACGAATTCTAAACCTCAGCAACAGGGTGAATCAGATTTTTAGAATTGAACGAAAATTTTTAAAGAGCTTTAGTGAAATGAAACTTTGACGGAATAATAAAAGAAGCATTTCAGAAGAGCTTCGACCAACGGAAATTCACTGGAATACTACTGTTAATACCAAGCAGACTATTCTCTTCTCCATTTTTGTCTTGTTAAAATGCCTTGTCTCAATGCATTGTGAACAAACATCATTTCATTTGATTTACAAATATGTTTGTTTTTCTTTATCAGTAGCCTAAGAATTTGAAGTAGAGCTAGCAAATGTCGTTTTTTCACTTATAGGTCTATCTGGAACTTTTAAAAATAAAAAAAAATATCATCCTCTACGCTGAAATCGGTCTGTCTTCAATCAGCAGCATAATTAATAATAAATATTTAAATTTTCGAATCCAAAGAAGAGAAAAAAAAATTCCCACGAATAATAATTAATCTCAATTGGCTAAAAAGTAGTTCTTACTATTCGTTTGGTGAAATATTTACTCCTGAATTATTACTTAGCTCAGAAAAACGTAAAAGTTTAAAATCAATAAGTGACACTTATTTAAATTATATATATATATATATATATAAGTGTGTGTGTGTGTGTGTGTGTGTGTGTGTGTGTGTGTGTGTGTGTGTGTGTGTGTGTGTGTGCAAAATTGTAATTCACATATTGTATATATGTATATAATAATACATGGAATTATAGAATGGAAAAGAATCCGACAATACGAAGAAAAACTGAAAAGCAAAGTAATCCAAAGTGATGAATTTATTTTATAAGAGTGTCGACGCTATAAAGTTTTACTTTTGATAAACAGTCATCAGGACTTTAGAAATGAAAATCAACGAGGGATGTTTGATAAATATTAAATCAAGGGAGGAAATTATATATTAAAAAGAAAGGAAGAACATTCGACCGTTAGTCAACAAATCATCGTTCATATATTTTTAAAAAAATCACGTGTTTGTGTAAAACAATGATTTAAAACGAATGGGACCATCAAGTGACATAATGGATTAGAAAAAGATCAACTAAAGGAAATGCTATATGATGGGGGCCACCTAATAAGACTCGAACTCACTAGTAGAGGTTTGTTACTCTAGCTTGCTAACCATTATCCCACCATGCAATTCTGACGTACCATCCCGTATACCGAACGAATTAAAACATTGTGTTTTTCTTTGCACCCACTATTTGAGGACATACCTTTCGCTCAAATCGGACAACTAACACCGTTATTTGCACCAGGAAATGAAACTTATAAGATAGATAGGTAGATAGATAGATAGATAGATAGATATAACCAAATAAACAGAATTATATTATAATAACAAGGGAAACATTAGAATTAAAACAAGTGGTATTCCTAAAAAATAAATCAGCGACTTACTTAGTAACAGCATTTGATGTAATGTTTATTTTTAGCACAAAAGCTTTATTATATATATATATATATATATATGTGTGTGTGTGTGTGTGTGTGTGTGTGCGCGCACGTGTGTGTGCGTGTGTTTGTGTGTAGAGACAGAGAGAGAGAGAGAGAAAGAGAGTCTGTGATACCAAAAACTGAGAAAGATGAAAATTAGATAGATAGATAGGTAGAACATTATCTATTAACTGGTAGCCATGAATAAACTGAAACACCCAAATACGCCAACACACAAAGACACAAAGACACACACACACACACACACACACATATATATATATATATATATATATATATATATATATATATATGATAAATCTGAGAAAACATTGATTGCTTGATAGACTTATATGCTGTTACTTTATGATGCTGACCAAAATAGGAAAATATATAACGAAACTAGAATATGAATATATCATGGACATAATTCAGATTTGACAGTTTAGCAACTGAATGAACTTATGGTCGATATGAAACTTATCTAACTTCATTTCTTATTGATGTATGTTCATAGTTAGAAACGTATGATTGAAAAAATTGACTTTGAAGAAAAATTAGGCATTTCATGGGTTGAGATAAAGGACATACATATATATGATGTTTGACAATTGTTAAAACAAAATGATCGTACTATCATCAAGGACTAAAAACGATAGGGTAATGTAATTTAGGTTAATTAAAAAGTAAAAACATATTATTCTTGGAACTGGAAGCATTTAGACTAAAACATGAACCAAAAATTTCAAGAGAAACGCTACAGTACATACCAAGATTTACTTGAAATCACGGTTCCATGTGGCGTGCAAACTTTTTAAAAACCACTGCACAATTAGGCGATCGCTTAAATCTACTCTATGATGTAGTGAGGGAGATTTTAGAAGATTTTATACTTGAGAAATGTTCAGAGGAAAAAATCTGGTGTGTTTAGATCAGGTGAGTTCGGAGCACATTTCACTTCAGCTTTGCGACCGATGAGACCTTCTCTAAACTTTTCACAGTAACTTTAGCAGTGTTTGAGGAACATTATCCTGCTTGAACCACAGTTCCTTCTCATAATGTTCTCGATGCTCCACTACGTTACTACTATCATCTTTAAAGAAAAATAGCTCAATGGTACCATGCTGTCAGATTGCAGCACATTCCATGCTCGGATTTTAATTGCAGAGGGCATCTAACAATACAGTGAGAGTTCTTGCTGTACTAAAATATTGTTCTTGAAGGTAAATAGACAAGGAAGATGCCTTCATCTCAAAACAGAAGTGTCAATTTCTTGTCTCATATGGACGAACACTGGCCAACTAACTCTTGAACCTTGGGGATATTCTTGTTATTGGAGGACAAGATGAAGAACCCGTTCGTATCTGATGTTTATGAACTCAATGGAATTATAAGTTCTTGACCAGCTTGACAGCCTGACTCCCTTTGGGAAATTTTTTGAAGTTTAACTTTTCTTAAACAATCTGGAAAGTCTCAGTTTCATAATATTTCTTCAAACTAAAGATCTTTGGGTCATTGTTCTCGGCATATATTTGCTATATTTGATTCCTAATACATTAAAAAACAAATTATCGCAGTAATAAGCGAAGACAAAAAAGATAGAATCAACAAAAAGGATTTCAGAAGACCTTTCTTTGTTTCAACAATTGTAGAGGCCTCTGTTTAAGGGTAATTTAAAAAATTCTCAGCCTCAAAAAGAAAGAAAAGCCTTGGTCATTTTTTTTTTGTATATCAATACATGGGCACTTGCTGAGAAGAACTAATTCATATTTCTGTCTTAATTTCCTGTGCATAAAAAAGTGAGCGATGGCAACAAATCTAAAATCTGATTGAGATAAGAACATTTTTAAACGTGCTCATATATTATACCCATCAAAAACACATGAAATTTAAAATGAAAAGTGAGAAGATAGATAGATAGATAGATAGATAGATAGATAGATGTAACATCAAATGGTCGATGCCTTATCTGGTTGAATTTTTATTTTTTCCTATTTGATCTGATGAACTCCTGTTAAAATGATTTTAAAATTTTTGCTTCATATTGATGCTCTTAACTGGATGGAAATAATTATATTATCCTAATACCACCTAATTTTTTTTCAGGAAATTTATATATATATATATATATATATACGAGGGCAATAAGATAAGTTTCCAGACTTTTTTCGTATGGGCATTTAAATTTATCGTAGACTATTGAAAATTCAGTATGTTATTGCTATACATCTTATGAGATGACAAACCAATTTTTTAAATGATTTCAGCTTCAAATGAACAGCAAACAGCAGCAATTGGAATACACCCTACTAAAGCCTGATTGTCACAGCTGGTGAATTTCAAAAATGTAATCTGACACTTTAGAAGAAAGATGTGCAATAAAATTCTGTTTTAATCTAGGAAAAGATGCTACAGAACCATATGGAATGCTTCAGACTGCTTTTGGACTATCTTGCATGAATCGAGCATCAGTTTTTAAGTGGTATAAGAGATTCAAGGAAGGCAGGGAGTCTGTGAGAGATGATGAGACGTGTGGGAGGAGTAAGGAAGTCAACAGACCAGAGTTGATTGGACAAAGGGCTAGGGTGAGGGTTACTATGTTGAGGTTTTAAGGGAGTTCAGGTAGAGATTCCGTCGAAAGAGGCCAGCACTCTTCAAATCGGGTCAGGGGCATTTCCACCAGGACACTACACCAGTCCACAACTCCATCCTTATCTCAGACTATTTGACCAAGATGGGCATCAAGACAGTTCCTCGACCTCCCTATAATGCACACCTTGCTCGCTGTGACTTTTGGTTATTCCCTAAGCTCAGAGGCTATCGTTATGAGACGATTGAGGAGATTAAAGAGGTTGTCACGAAGGTCATTGACACGCTCACACAAGAGGACTTCCATGGGGGTTTCCAGAAGTTGTTGGAACGGTGCAACAAGTGCATTGCAGCCGGAGGAGATTACTTCAAAGGGGACGAAAGTTTCATGTGTGTACTATCAATAAAGGTGCCCATAGAAAAAAAAGCTGGAAACTTATCGTCATTTTTCCAAAAGTTTCGTTTAAGTCTCGTTTTGTTTAATATCAGATTTCAGAATTCCATATATTCAATAATCTGTCCATATCAGCCAATGACTTAGAAATATATTTGCTGGCATAACTTTCAGTAGATGAGATATCGTGGCGAAGGTACATGAGCTAGTCTACTAGTTTCAGATGTGTGGCACTTACTTAACAAAATGCTACAACTAGATTAAAGCACACAAACTCTGTTTTATCTGATTCACAACAATGAACCACACGACGTATATATATATATATATATATATATACACACAGACAGACTGTTTCGTTGTATCACAACTCTTCAGTGTGGCTAGACACGTAGGACGCTTGAATCTGAGATCGAAAGCCGCCCTACTTCACGTTAGACTTAGTATCATATCGCTCGTGTGTGTGTGTGTGTGTGGGAGTGAGAGAGAGAGAGAGAGAGAGAGGGCGCAAGCGTGCATGTTGAGTTAGTGTAGTTTTGCCTAGTTGTGTGAAATCAGATTCGTACAATCCAATTCTAATGTATTCGCATGGTAAAGATTTCTCTAAAAAACAATTATTTAGTAAGCAAAATAAAGATATTTCTAAATGTGTCGATACGCGAGCACACACGCACACACACATATATATATATATATATATATATATATATATGCGTGTGTATGTGTGTGTGTTTTCATTTCGTTTCATTGTTTAATGGCATATCATGTTTTAAGGGTTCTTTTATGCCTGAGCCATCCTAGTAATAAGGACAATAGTATTTCAACGTAACCCTTAACAGGTGCAAATATGAAGTATCACCTCTTTTACAAGGGTTTTAGTCCGAAAGTGA
>CAUZXS010001399.1:0-39848 GCA_963585895.1 Sepioteuthis lessoniana | reverse complement strand
TTTAGTTTCTTTGTTTAAGGGTTAGCATATCAACCTTCGAGGGTTATCCAAGTTAAAGCCATCCTATGAGAAGAACAGTCGTGGAACTATTTAACCATTAACTGAGGGAATAAAGTAGTTCATACATTTCCCTAGGGCAATAGCGAGACTCGACGAAACATTCTCCCAAGCACCAACCACCATATTAATAACGATACATTTTCTTTTAGACCAGTTACCCAGCCTGAACGATTTACCCATAGCTAAGAAGCAAAATGAAGGGATTCATGTGGCCCTAAAAGCATTAGCACAAAGGGAAACGGAAACCACTTCATTCATAATTTCAGTTGGGTTCACAAGGTCCATCGATTATGATTTATGCAAACTGCTTATACAGTTTAGTAGAGAATAAACCAAGTATTTCCTTAATAATAATTACTATATAGGGTAACCGGCTCATTGGCCTAGAGGGTAAAGTGTTCGCGGTGCGGGAGACCTGGGTCCAATCCCAGGTCGAGTCATACCAAAGACTAAAAATGGTACTTAATACCTCCTTACTTAACACTCAGCAATATAAAGTATGTATCAAGAGTAAAATGGAGCAACTCAGGGAAAGGAGTAGCGCCCTCCCCTACACTTCGGTGTAGCAGCTATTGAAAAGGAAGCGTTCTGGTCGCCCTTGACTACGGTCGCTAACTTTACAGGGTGTTTAAGAAAAAAAAAATTGATACTATTTTGTAATCTAATAACTTGGCCAATTTTCGGCCAAATGATCTCAAATTTTAACATCCAGAAACAACTCAAAATTCTAAGTTTACTTTTTAAAAAAGTACTCTATAATTAGCCTTTAATTTTTCAAAGAAAATAGCAACTAAAATAAATGAGAAATTTTATATTATATTATAAATTTTATATATCTAATGCCATGGAAGTTTGTCAGCAACCTTAGGTTTCATGAAGTTTTACAAACAACCACCATCATGCAGATAACGAAAAAAAATCGAAAAATACAGCCAAAATACCGTTTCGATTTCTTCGTTTTCTTTCGTTATCTTCCTGATGGTGGTTGTTTGTAAAACTTCAAACCTAAGGTTGCAGACAAACTTCCATGGCATTAAATATATAAAATTTATAATATATTTATTTTTTATTATTATATAATAGCTCTATCACAGATATTGAGCCCTCACCAAATTATATCGCTCTTGGTTCGGCACAAACCCACAAAGTGAATTAGTAACAACCAACACTGTTACAATATATATATATATATATTTTAGTAAGGGGTACATTAAAACAAAACGTAAATTATCAAGGGAGGGTTATTTTGTACAAACACCGATCGATCCAAACAAGTTCTGTTTCTCAATTACAGGAACTGAAGGCAACTCAAATAAAAATCTTCCGGAATTAACAAAAATTTAATTATCATAAGATTATGCAACGTATATTTGTTACAGTTCCTTGGGAGTCGGCAGATATCACACAGATTACCATCTATTCAGTATAAGATAGAATTACTTGAAACAACTTCATGAAATACCCACCTACCCATCTTTGTTATCAAGATTTAGTGTACGTCATGCTAAAGGGTAGAAGAGATAGACTAAGTTAAGAGAAAACCTACTACAAGTGTAAAGAGAGTGCTCTCTTGAAAAGTAATTAATGTTCGAAAATATGTAGGAGTGGTTCTGCAAGAAACAGCTGGAAAGTGTAGCCATTTTTAAAGGACTGGTGAAGAAAGTGCAACCAGAAGAGGAGTGACAGGACAAAAGGTAAATATTGGTTGGGTTTTTAGAGCATATCAACCTTTAAGGTTATCTAATGCCATATATATAAGTACTAGGGATACATACAACTATGGACAATACCTAAATCAATTCCCTCCGAATACGATAAAAGTAATACGGGAATTCGAACGGATCCAGAAGAAAATATGTAGGCATAAAATGTCTATTATGTTTAATGAAATTTGCATTAACGAAGAAATGCTGCATATATATATATAAGTAAATATGATTTGTAAACGTATTATTTGTAGATAACATTAAACGAGCAAGAACTCATTTGTTTGCACATAGAAACCATTTAATTATCTAACACTAACAATTTAATTGAGCATCAATCATTTGTTTGCACACAGTTAAATGGTCAAATAGTTTTATTTGACCCCTAGATGGAATCCTAACAGGTACTACCCCTCCGGGTCAGAGTGGACCAGAGATTAATGGAAATGAAGTGTGTACTCTACATTTTCCAAAACTCTAGGATTGGAGCCTCACCATCAGATGTTTTGTCATACAGGACACTCGTTAGGGGGGGGTCTTACCATCTCTGCAGAGATGCATTCAGCATATTCTAAGACTCGTTGACAGACCGCTTGATAATTTACCGTTACGATTTTCAAATAAATAATAATTTTCTCTAAACAATTGTAACTTCAAATATATTTTTCGTAAAAATGATTTGCCTGTAGTTAAGAGGTTGAAAATATTCCAATCTAAAATTAATTATTCTATTAAATAGTAATTATTTGTTCGTACACACTTATATAGATTTACTTATTCTAATCCAATTAATTTTAAAACATGTATTTAACTCATAGATGAGACCATAACAGATACGACCACTCCAGGTCCGATTGGACGGAAAAATCATGGCAATGAGGGACTCAACACTTCCCAGAGCCAAAGAACTCGAGCCTTATCACCGGATGCAGTTTAATGACACAGATTTGGCACAACATATAGAGCACCAAGTAAGGACCAAACTCACTGCTTGATAATAACTGGCTTTTTTTATATTAGTCGGCTTTCCATAACACGATCACAAGATACATATACCTTTCATTTAGTACAAACAGACCATCACCTTTAAAAAGGTTATTTATTGCCGAAATTTTCTCTCGTTAATATTTGATTGTAATCATAACTATAATGTTCCATTACACTTTTTGTATTTGTTTGCATACTGTTATATGGTTTCAAGTATTCACATTCAATAATAGTTTGTCAAGTAAATAAGGTATCAAGTATAATAATCTAATCAGAATACCAATCATACAAACTGAGAAAAAAGAAATAAAAGCTTGTAGGATTACATCCCTTGTTTTCCGAATAGTAGTTCTCATGGCCACTAAATGGCAAGACCAAAGCAGTCGATAAAATGGCGCGGCAAAGTCAAACTCCAGTCCAATCTCAATCAGCAACTGCTTCGTGCAGAGGCTTTTCAGCGGACTGTCTGGCATCCGTGCCGGACGGTCGATTCCCCGAGCCTCAGGAGACCGTCCCCTAGGCTTTGACCCTCCTTGGAGGGTTTAGTTTTATCGCCTGGCGCTTGAGGCACCCCTCTTAGGAAAAGGCCGACGGGGCCGAGGCATTTTGAGAGCCGTCGGGCGCGTCTGGACTACGGCCCTCCTCCCGGACCCACCTTAAAAAAAATAAAAAGATAAAAGCTTAGTGCCACACTCGTCCGTTTGGTGGGACATTCGTCAAATATCCATCTCCGGCCCTTCCTAGACAACGAGGAGCCCGGAAGAGTGTGCGTTTCCCAACAGGAGTAACTTTCGCCCCAGCAAACCATCAGATAACTTCCATAATATTTATGCCAAAAGACGAACTGCATGACAGGACTTTTTTCTTTTCATATTTCATGTTATTTCAGTATTCATGCTATTAAATTTCCATGGGCAATAAATACGTTGAAAATTCATCGTGAATTGTTTTACATAGTTCAATACGAGGAAATAGTAAACCATAATACATTTCCAGTTAAAAGTGTCCGAATTCTGTTTCATACACTCAAATAATTGTGGCGCTCCGCTATGGTACTCAGATACGATAAATATACGAAGTAAAAACCTTTTAGTTGACGATACTAAAGCCAACTTGATTCTATCTACAAAATTTTTATATACACATATTTTCCTATTCTGGACATAGTTCGATATATTTAGATGGGGAAAGTCTATAACAAATACATACCGCAAATATTCAAAAACTGAATTTTCTCTTTTATTCCAATAATGTTGATATATGTAAACACAGAAAGAGTTTTGTTGCTAAGTTACAGTTCACTGAATAAACTAGCTGAAGTAAAAATTCTTTTTACGATTATTCCATAATAACTGATCAAAATTATTCACAAAAAATCCTTATATATAAGATTTTAAAAAACTAATTAAAATCAACACTACAGCACAATTATTTAAAGCTTTTAAAAAACACGCATGCATATTACACATCACTGTTACTGATAAACGCTGTGAAATACATGTTAAAGTGTGTGTGTGCGAGTGAATGACCACACACAACTCAAAAGATTTGTTACTTCCAAACTTTAAAGAAATCTAATTTTTCTCCGTCCTCAAAACATTTTTTTAATAAATAAAAAGTAGAAGCAGACCATTTCTGCCTACAAAGTTTTCTAACCAATCTCCGTTGTCGGACAATTTTTGGAGGGAAATTTTTGAAGTCCTCTTGTTTCTGTCAGATAAGAGAGCAAAAAAACCGAGTCAGAAAGAGGCAGTCAGCTATGTACCAAATGAAAAGAGAACGCAGAGGTAGCGAGTTACTAGTTATTCTCAAATAACCAACTTCATTTATTCGATAATAAAAGAAAGATTTTTAAAAATTAAAATTGAATTTTGTACATTCTTTTCTAAGTAGAGGAATTATATTGTGAATTGAATTACCATGACCAGAAAATCCGGCCAACACTTGCGCGCGCGACATACGGAAACATTGGACAGCTATTTCAAACTTATTAGGTCTCATCAGCAGTGTATATAGTGATCTCCACCACTGGAGATCGAACCAGCGACCACAGAATACAGAGTCGAAACTAACACTAATTCACCAATCCATATCGAACACAAATGATGCTAAATTAACTAGTCATGGTAATTGCACGGTCAATTAACCTGAATGTGTCTTGCAAGTTACATCCGTACTCTCTTTACTGAAGACACGGTCACCTCCAGGGTCTTTCCGGGAGGATTGTAAATACACATTCGCGTAATTATTATAACTGTAGGGAACAAATAAATAAATTAAATTTTAAAAAATTAATGAATAGATAAGAAAACTATTATATTCGAAGAAACTCCCAGAGGTCTCTAACGGAAAAGGAGATGACGCATGCGTAAAAAAAAAAAAAAAAAAAAAGATTTTCCTCTTGAAAAAGGAAACGATATCATCTTGCTCTTACAGGCAGTGTCCGTCGAACCAACAACACCATTTTGCTGTCTGGTGTTTTGGGCACCACGCTACGTCTTGGGACGTAGCGTCGGTTAGTCCCTTCACCCAGTAAATAAAGGAAAGTATGGAAGAAATGTTTTCGTCTTATCTGTTTCTATCTTTTCTTTTTGTATATTTCTTTTGGCAAGGCATTGCGCTGGCCAGTCAACGTGGGGTAAAATAATATAACCAAAATATGGAGTCAGACATCTACGGCAACACAGCCTTTCCCTTAGCCCCCTGACCTTAAAAGCCTTTAAACCCCACATAACCTCAAGGGCAAAGATATAGATGTACCTTTTCTAAGTAGAGGAATTATATTGTGAAACGATGAGAACTAATAAGACCGAAACAGCTGTCCAGGGTTTCCGTATGTCGGGTGCAAGTGTTCGCCGGATGTTCTGGTCATGGTAATTCAATTCACAAATTGAATTTTGTTTAACTTTGCTGTACGTTATTAATTAAAAAAAAAAATTTTTTTTAATTCTATAAATTGGAAATAGTAATTCAGTTCTGGGATCAAAGAAAATTCTTTTTATTACGTCTTGACTCATCTAGCTAGTTTTGATTGAATATTTTCGACACACCTTGATCGACCTAAAATTATTTCAACTGCATCTGTTGGAATTCCCCCGGTGTATTTTCTGAATGCATCCTTATTGAATTCCTCAACCATTTCCTAAGATCCTCATTTTTATTTTTAAAACACAGAAACTTTATCACCCCCTAAACTATACTTACATATAAGATTTTAGGTTCTCTCTTCGCTACAAGTAGAATGTGACACAAGATCCATTTTTAGGCAGAGTACAGCTGGTCTGGATTCAGAGTTTTCTTTCTCCTAGACTGGTTGCTTTTAAAAGGCTCCAGAACCCAGTCTGGCCTATTATTTACTCTGACAGAGAAATGGCAGAATAAATGAATTTATGCCCTCCCGAAAGGGCATTAGCACGAAGTGAAACACAAAAAGCCACAAAACTCAAATTTATCATAGAAAAGATGACAAAGGTTATCTAAATTTAATATGTGCATATGTTTTTAATATACTGATCCCACTCCCTATCTTCCCGATTGAATTTGTTTTCTTCAAGTTGTTCCCGGATACCAAGCGAATATATTCAGGAGGCACTAACTTTCACCAATGAAACGTACTTAAGTTTAGCTCTTTCCAAAAAATAAAAAATATAAATAAAATAAAATTTTTATATTACAAAATTGTGTTCTCGTCCACGCTTCAACACAATTTGACAAAAAGTTTTGTTTTTTTAAATTTTGCAATGTTGTACGACATGTTTACACAATATGTATTTTTTGCTATGAAGTAGCTCTGTCGCTGCGTTGTCAGCCAGGCGCAGATGTGAGTGTTTTGACAAACTGGAAAAGATCAAACGTAGATCTCGATTTGAAACACAATGAGAAAGTTAATTTAAAGTTATAACAGTCGGTTTTCAGACGAGTGACACAATAGAACTACGTTTTGAAGTCTTGATTTTAGGGGGCCCTCTAAAAATAAAAGGGTCACGATTTAGAGTATCACAATACAGATTTTAATCTTTTCAATGAGAGTATGACAGAAGATTCACAAAATCCGACCTGATTTATTAAAATAAACATGCTAACTAAACTGAAAATATCCGATTTTCCAATTCTTTCAAAAAGGTGATCACACAAGTGACACCCCACCACCTAAAGTATCAAGAATCGACAACCCCTCAAATTCTCATATCAGCCCAGTCCGCTGGGGCTATAAAATACCCCTCTGCATAGATGTAGTCGGCGTAAGACCAACAAGTGTTTTGGATATAACACTAAACAATCTGATGGTGGGGCTCCAGTCCTGGAGCTTTGGGGGGCAGAAGAGTACTCCCTCATTGTCATTACTCCCCGGTTCACTGACTGACTGTTAGGGTCCTTTGGGTCAAATAGAATAATTCAATCATTTACTATATTACAAACCATTCAGCTGTGAGCAAACAAATTAGGTCTGGGTCGTTTAAAAAGTTACCTACAAACTATTAGTTTACAAATTATAGATATCAGGATTTGGCATTAAATCACCTACAAGGGTTGATATGCCATAAAAACACAACCAAGCATCATTGTATATATTTAACCATAACAAAATCGTCAGTGAGATTTCTAATACTGCAATACGCGTAGATTACCCAGACTTAGAATATAAAGCAATTTTGTGGAGTCTCCGTTCACGGCGAACATCATTTTTATGAAACTAATTCTTCATATAACAGAGATAAAAATTCTAATAAGTATTTCATAGTTAACTCTTTCCTAAATAGAAATATTAATAACGGACCACTGTTACAAGAATCTAACATATTTGATGGGTCGTCTAGTAAGTGTTTAAAAGTTCACTTTTAATATGTTTATTATATTACGTACACCAACATTACTGAAATGTTTAATATATAACTGATCACGTAAGAAGAAGAATTTGATTCCTATATTCTATCGGTCAGTGACAGTAAGGAAAAACATTAGGGAAGTTATTTCTTAGAGTAGTTAGCCGTTATGATGTCAAGTATTTTATACAAATAATTTGAACACAGTGGGATGGTTTCAAGCGTTCCTAATACTTATATGGTTTCAAGTAATTATTTCTGTTAACCAAGTCATTTGTTCGCAGAATATGATTTTAAGTAACGAAATAAGCTTGAATAAACAGTTGTAGCTTCAAGTTTGCGGTGCGTCGCCAGGCATTCGTACCGAGCAGTTGTGTTTGCATATTATGATATCTTGGCCTCAGGGGGCAGTCTCTCTAGGTCTTTGCCTGCTTGCAAGACTAAGATTATTACTTGGTGCCTGAGGGGCCCCAAAAGGAGAACTTCTGTACATGCCACGCATGAGTCTCGATTCATGTGCAACTCCCACCATAAAATGGCCTTGTGCCATATTCTGATAGAAAAATCGCAGCTTCAAGTAACTTTTCAGAATGCAAATTTAATTATATAGCATCGAGTTCTCCAATCGAATACTAATTTAAAACAAAAAGATTCATTTGACACTTACATGAGACCTTAACAGATACAATCCTTCAGGTCAGAGTGGACCTAAAAATAATGACAATGATGGTGGTGACCCCATACTCCACAGATCTCCAAAACAAGAGCCTCACCATCAGATGCAGTTTAGTGTCATACCTAATATAAGCCCCTTTCAGGGAGGAGATCTTGCGTCTCAGGGGATAGTCAGCATATCCTGTGATTCTCCAAAGCTAGCCAGTCATTGAGTCGACGTTGATGTCAAGAATAAATGACCAGTAGGAAACTAGATTGTTTTTTGGGAGGCGGGAGGGAGTTAAAACGGGTACTGGTGATATTTCAACCAAATCACCAACCATGTGTTAGACAATATCTAAATCTGGAAGCTTCAAATTATTTCACAATAAAAAGGCACCTTCTCAACGCAAACGGTATTAATCGTGTTTTCACATTTGAAACTAGTAGCAGATAACATTCATGAAAATGTTCCAAAGTCTATTCTGTTTTTGTCTTTAACTGGAATCATTTTGAGATGAGGCTTAATCTGAGAATTATTTTTTTTTTTATTTATTGCGGACTTTTTTTTTTTTTACTGGGGATATGGTTACAAGACTTAGCATTTCTATCCGAGGTCGCGGTTAAATCACCTGAAGAAGGCCAGAGGTGAAATTTGGCCGAAACGTAGTGAAGAAGAAACAACACAAAAACTACCAAGATGAAGACAAAAAGTCCGCAATAAATAAAAAAAATTAATTCTCTATTTTGTTTGTTTTGATCATTTCCATTTGTAGTCCCTCCAGCAAATGATTACAGCTCCATGGATAGTCAAGGTTGGTTTGGTTTATCGGGTTTTATGGCATGTCAACCTTTGTAGGTTATTTAACGCCAAATCCATTTTATGTAAATCTGTTCTTTTTAAAACAATTCAGTTTAGCATAAGTACAGTTTAATGGTCAAAAACATTTCTATTTCAAACTATTCAAGCAGTTATGTGTAACATTTCAGTTAAGTGTAAATACAGTTTTAATGTCGAAAAACAGTTCTATATCAAATAATTCAGTTAAGCATAAGCACGCAGTTTAAATGTAAGTACGGTTTAATTGTCAAAAATATTTTTATTTCAAACAATTCAGTTTAGCATAAGTACGCTGTTAGGGCCCTATCTATGGGTTAAATAGAACTATCAGGTGCTACCACTCCGGGACAGAGTGGACCCGGGAGCGATGGCAATGAAGGGGTACTCCGCATTCCCCAAAGCGCCAGCACTGCTGGAACCTCACCATCAGATTGTTTAATGTCATATCCAGGACACTCGTAAGGGGGAGTTTTATTTTCATTTTACAACAAATGGTAGGCACAAGGCCTCAAGTTTTTTGGGGGGAGGGGAAAGGAGCGGTCATGCTTTTCTATATGTTCTACGGGACCTAGCTAGCCACATTCGCCGACCCATTCAACAATACAATATATAACCATTCATCCGTCGCCATATGCGCAGCAATCACCAAAATACCACATGTACTCTATGAAAAGTCCTACTTAAAACCCGAAAATTGATGGATCGTTTTTATTCATGATTTATATACAATGCTTGTGATGGGAATGGGAGAAAAACCCCGAAATAAACGAAAAACAAGGAAAAAATCCCCATTTGGTTACCCTCCCATCCCCCCGTCTCTAAAATCGGAGGCCGACTGTTTTCCGGGGCGAAAGGAACCGAAAACAAGCCAGACCTACCCTAGGTGGGACCGGGATCCTAATCTACGGGGGTAAAAAAAAATAACGGGTCGGGCGCGGAATGGGTTAATACAAGCGGGTGATATGATTTTTTATATATACATATGAGTGTTCAAGATCTTCAGTAAACGTGGACTGGGACACGGGCTGAGGTACAAAAAATAATGGGGATGGGGGAAGATCTTGAGAACTAGCAACTAGATGACGGGGACAATGACAACATACTGCTGACTAGGTACCTAGGTACCAAAAGAGAAAAGGGGAACAGTTCTACTCACCAGGGATGGGGTCCCTAAGGACCCGTACCGTAGACGCCATGAGTCGGCAAGGATGACTCCAACATTGCCCCCTTTTGCACGACCAGGCTCGCTGCATTCACCCACCTTTTGCTGAATTTTATGCGATTCAAGCGTTTTCTATCGCATCTGATTTTGACCCTCAGCTGATGCCGAAAATACAAAACCAGATCACGATGAGAAAAGTTTGCATCGTCATAAAGTCCCTTGTTTCGCGTCGTCCACACCACCATTCTAGCTACAGCCAGGATCGCGAGAAACACCACACGCTTCTCACCCTGAAACGGAGGAAGAACATTGTCCACGACGTAACCAACGTCGAGCAGCACGAGCTGTTTGGGCTCGATGCGGGCCGTCCACTCGCCGACGTGATCCCAAAACGGACGGACTCGCTCGCAGTAGTAGAAGGCGTGCTCAGCCGTTTCTTCCAAGCCACTGCCGCAGCGAGCGCAATCGGGCATGTCTGCCAGGCCCGCCTTGTAGTTCAAGCCGACAAGGGGTAACGCATTTCGCACAAGTCGCCAGGTGAGCGAGAACTCGGAGTTGTTCAAGAAGCTCGATCCTGGCGCCCAATTCCAATGAGAGCGGATCTCCTCCGTCGTCCAGCCGTGCCGCTCGCTGAGAGGATCAGAAGCGGAACCCACCACTAGCTCCCGATATAGCTCTTTTCGAGGCCGTGAAAGGTCACTGGACACAAGAAGGTTACGAAGGGCCGTTCGGCACTCGCAGACAAACAGTGTTTCGCCCACAGGCTTACGTCGACCTTCAGCCTTTGGGTCTGACTGGAGGAAAGGAAAAGTCCGACTCGTCTTCAGCCTCCACACTGCAGTCCCCGTCAAGACTCTGCCCAAGTATGCAAGTCTTTCAGCAAGCCAGTGGCTCTCCAGATCAGGCATACCTAGACCCCCGTTGCGTGTACGTTGGATACAGACCTGCCTACGGACCATCGGCCTTGCACCTCCCCAGAGTAATCTGGAAAGGGATTGTTGCAGTGCCAACCGACGTGCCTTAGGCAGAGGAAGTACAGCCAATCGGTAAAGAATCAGGGGGAAGAACTCGTAAGGGGGGAGTCTTACCCCTCTGCAGAGGTGCAGTCAGTGTATTCTACAGCCTCAGCCGACTGGGCAAATGGATAGTCAAGTCTCCTTAGTTGCTTCTTCAAATGAACCTTTTCAAATTTCCTGGAGATGGGTTGGGTCTCTTATTTCGTAAATTACAAGGTTACATCTTTAAATTTCAGACTGGTAGTTTATTTTGATAGTAAATATCCCATTGGGGAAGTTCTACTTTACTCGTGCAACAAATCTAGCCTTTTGGCTATTTGCCAAACCCTTAAGAAAAAAAATCCCGCGTGTGAGTAAACAAACACCTAATAACACTGAAATATGCCGAGAATGAAGGGTTAATCTAAGGAGGCGGGTAAATTTGAACCAGTAATCAAGACGGCGAGATTAAGCTTCCTTAATGGAAGGGATTATTGTTAAAAAAATAAAAAAAATAAATAATAAATAGATTAAGACACTGATTTTTTTTTTCAGAAACCCTGACCTGTAGAGTACCAAGAGCATCCAAGAAGGATTTTAAAAAGACAATGTAATGGTATTTTCATACTACCCACATACAGTTAGCCATCTCTTTTTAATTTGCTGAAGTAGAAAAGAAAAGAGTGAGCAACTGGAATATTTGAGGTACGTGTAGTCTTCTAACTGTAAACTTCACAATTAACAGTGAAAATAGATAAAAAATAAAAATTGGTTGATTTTAACGGCATATCAACCCATCTAGGTTTATTTTATGCGAAGAAGACAAGAAATTGCGTTCATTATCTATCTATAACCGGCCCATTGGCATAATGGTAAGAGTGTTCAATGGTCCGAGAGACCGGAGGATCAATCCCAGGTAGAGTCATACTAAAGACTCAGAGAAAAAAAAAAAAAAAAAAAAAAAAAAAATGGTACTCGATTCCTATTTGCTTAACACTCAGCTTGATAAGGTATGGATTAAGGGTAAGTGGGGCAATTTAGGGGAAGGAGTAGCGCCCTCCCGTATACCATTGTAGTAGCAACTGAAAAGGCAGCCTTCGAGTCGCCCTCGACTACGGTCGGACAACTTAAATATTCATATTTTTGTATAGTTTTTAGGGGGGTTTTGCGTACCATTATATCATAATTCCTATCAAATACTAATAAATTATATGGTTTCACGTAATTATTTCTATTATCAAAAATTATTATTTAATTAGATGGCATCTTGTATTTCAATCGAGTACGAACAAATTTTAAATAGATCTGACCCATGGATGAGATCCTCAGAGATCTATTTGACCCCAAGCTGGGACCCTAACAGGTATTATCACTGGAGTAGATCTCCAGAAGCTTCAGCATCAGACGCAGTTTTGGTGACATAGCCAGGACCATTCTCCTTGTGGTTTTTTTTTTTTTTTAAGTGGGGGGCTTACCCCCAACTGCAGGAGATACAGTTAGCGTATTCTAAGCAGTACCAACAGGACATCGTACAATTAGAGTTCAACCTCTTCATAACACTTTAATACTATCCTTTCACACTGGTTTATGCCATTGTCGGTATCAACGAACTACATTAACAATAACATTTTTTTAGTACTTAGTATTTTTTCTCTGGCTGATAAGCTTCTACTTAAAAATTGTTGGGACAATTGATGTTTTGCATTCTTGATGAGGTGATCTATCCCTTATTTAGCAAAAGTATATAAACTCAACTATCCCTTCCTCTCCTATTAGGAGGGGAGAAGGAGAAAAAAAATTCACAAAATTGACGGATAAATCTTTTCAAACAAAAATGAAATGTGCCTTAGTTACGCGTTATGTATATATCCTGGATAAATATCTTGATACAAATTTTAAAATTTTAGATATGCCATTTTTATCATATGACTATTCAGTTTACTATATACTGGCTTAAGTAGGGATACATACCACAGTTTAACAGATGAGAGGTATTGTTTGGAGCAACACACCCGATCCTACATCTACTTTGAGGCATATTGTTTTTGGTGTGAGGAGAATAGGGCTGAACGTCTGGGCATAAACTAATTATATCATTAAACATCTATATAGCTGATACAGTATGAAGATCTTCAAACTCCTACGAAAGATGCCAGATTAAGATTTCAATGAGAATTTGTGAAAAGAGGAATACGGTTTGGTTTTATGTAGGTCAATTTAATGCAAAATCTTTTATATGTTAATTATATGATTTCTAACACATTTTGAAGATGACTTTTTAAACAAGCCTGAACTAGTTTTTTTTTTTTTTTTGTACAGTTAAATGGTTTCACTTAATTTCAAACAATTCAGTTTAGCATGAGTACAGTGTTTTGTTAACACAGTTAAATGTAAAAACTGTTCTATTTCAAACAATTCCGTTTAGCATAAGTACAGTATTTTGTTGACACACCGATAAATGTAAAAACAGTAACTTTCAAACAATTCAGTTCAGTGTGATAACACAGTTTAGTTCTATTTGACCCATAGATAGGACCCTATCAGGTGCTACAACTCCGAGCCAGAGTGGACCTAGTAGCGATGGTCATGAAGAGGTACTCTGCCTTCCCCACAGCTCCAGCATTACTGAAGCCTCACCATCAGATTGTTTACAGTCATATCCAGGACACTCGTTTGGGGAGTCTAGTTCCTCTGCAGAAATGCAGTTGGTGTATTCTTCAGTCCCAGCCGATTGAACAAAGAATGTGATAAAACTCTTTGTATTTTAAGGAAGATAAGTTTTGTTTTTGGGAGAGGAAAAAGAAAGATAGAATAAAAATCGAGTCACCTGTTCTAAAGCCATCGATCTTTAAGGCGTAATTCAACAAATTTCTCTTAGGTTATACACCTGACGAAACAGGTAATACTATCTCGAATTCAGAGGCGGCCTAAATTAAATTTAGTCAAACAAAAAGCTTACAAAAATAGGGGACACTGATGATTGAATACTTTACAGCGAAGACGGTATACTCGACTGATTTGCTAATCATTACAACGTGTATGAAATTGCATCGGGCAAAACCTCTCCAGAGTATAGAGCTATAGCCACACCACGTCTTTGATGGTGCTGCGGTTTCAGCAGAAAGTTTTCAAAGGTGAAGCTGCTAGCCCCATGTCATCTGGTTTTGAAAACAGATGTTCCTTCTCCCAGACAGGTTGCCAGAGAAAGAGCGCTCATTTTGTCCAATCATTAATTGTCGGAGAAAAAGATAATATTAATGCACCCGGAAAAGACTAAGTGAAACACTGTAGAACCTCGTAGAGTTCATTTTCGAACACGATAACCGTTACGTCTCATGCATTTCTTACAAAGGACATGACACATGCACAATGGCAGCTATCAAAACCACAATTTTTAATGTGAATGAAACAGTCAGTCACAAAATCCATTTCCTTTAACAAAATTGTTGCAGACCCCCACTATAGAAGATGCATATACTTGCTCATATAGTGTGAGAATACATTGGGATGGCCTGATGTCTGCAAGAGACATTTTATGTGTTCTGTTTTAAAGCCTAGTTAGTTTCGTTTATTGCCAAGTCTACTTTGCTTGCTAGCAAGCGGCCCTTGTGTTCCAAGTATGCGTCTACCCAACCCCTCCGCCACAGGCAGAATGTTGCCCAGTTGGCTAAAGCTTGCAGAATACACCGACTGCTTCTCTCCAGAGGGGTAAGATCCTCCAACGAGTCCTGCATATGACACTGAACAATCTGATGGTGAGGTTCCAGTAATGCTAGACCAATTTCCGGAACCAATGTTTATGGAAAATAAAAGTGCTTAAGTAAAAGAAAAAATAATTATTGAAAACAAAATAATTCGACCTGTTTGCCAACGCTAACCGTTCAGGAAACGGGGGAACCATTCTACATTGAATTTAAGGGTGAAAGTGAAACCCTTACTTTATAATTTATTTTTATTTTTTTTTTTTTTTTATTCCGAAAAATAAAATTTCATTGATTTTGAGGATCTAATTAGTTAAGAAAAAAAAATCAGACCTTCAATTTGAAGCTCAAAGTGGTAGAAACTTGAACGGGTGCACGTTTAGAATTGAGAGATGAAGTAGACATATTACAGAAAGAGTGAATACAATTTATAAGTAATGGAAAATACCAATTCAAAAACAATTTTCAAAAAATAAAATAAAATAAAAAAAATAAAGATGGACTGAAGTCATTGCAGTGAATTAGAACTTCAATCTTATAACTTTGTGAAGGTATATATTTACCGAACCCCTCTGCTACAAGCGGGAGGAGACAAGGTTAATTTTTAAGCGAGGTACAACTGGTTTCAATTTAGAGTTTTCCTTCTCATACACTGGTTGCCATACTAAAGTTAGAGAGACCAGTCTGCTCGACAGTTTACAAATAACTTGAGGGCAAAATTTTGAATTTCTACACTTCCCAAGGGTAAGAGTGCGATGTCAAATGCAGAAATTTGTGCAGGGTTCAAACTGGTCGCGGAGTCAATTTACAATTATGACAACCCCTTGAGTAAGCCAAGCTTAAATATATATAAAAAAAAAAAAAAAAAAAAAAAAAAAATCAATCTTAACAGTAATGAGCCTGCATAATATATAAACAAAAGGGGTAGCATATTTACTACCCGAGCCAGTGGTTGGCGTTGACCCTCCCCAAATGATTTAGACTGCTGATTTTCAAGGCAAGCACGTTATCACAATTGGCCTCATGTCGTATTAGTTTGGTATATATCTGTTAAAGTAGGCGACTTCATAACAATTACTCCACCAAATGACTTTCTGCCAAGTTACGCTAAATGCACCGGTTCCCACCAGATTACCGACGTTAAGCACCATTGAGCGTGTTTAGTTCCGAGATGAGTGACCATTTAAAAACAGCTGCAGTAATTAACCCGACTGCTGTGTGCCAGACCAAGCAGTTTTAAACTAATAATTCAACTCCAAGTTCTTGTACAAAGACAAGGTAAGTATAACAAAACAAAAAACAAAAAAAAAAAAGTGAACCGGACAACTGGTATCCATGTTTAATTAAACTGGTATTTTAACTGGCTTTCGAAAAGATTTTTGTAATCTTCCCCCAGAAGATGGAACGAGAATATGAGATTTAAAATAATATCCAAACCCACGCCCTAATGACGTAACCAACTCGTCTGTTTAGCCCTAACCTAAATGTTTAACGGAACACATTCTTCGCATTTCCCCTTCGATACAAGGACAATAGAAGAAGCAGTGCCCTTAACTGGACAACTACTAGCATCTGAGCTGTTGGGGTGCCTCCGGTAGCAAATGAAGCTATCAACCACAGCTAATGAGTTCGATTCTCATTGGGTACTCCAATACTTCAAGGTTCTGAGACAAACTAAGCTAAGCTTAGAATGACATCTTCGAGCTGTTCACCCTTGAAACTTTAGCAGCAGGCGGTGTTTCCGAGATTTTTGAAGCAACGAGGCGGGTGGAGATAGAAAAGAAAAGAATCAATTTGTTTCTTTTTTCCTTTTTATGGCTGTAACAGTTAGCTTCCTTAACGCGTCAAGAAAAAAGTCGGTCATGTGTTTTCGATTTTTTTCTCTTCTACAGTAGTTTGAAAGACGCATGTTACCAGAAAACATACGACAGGATGAATGAAAAGAAAAGAGAAGCCAATTTGATGACAGAGGGAGACGAAAGTAGGTTTTCTATTGAATTCAAAAGAAAGAACACCAATAGAACATAAAATTTCTTTCATTCGCACATTTCGAAAATGACAAATGCCACGCAATGAAAGTGCGCATGCGCTAATTCTCGCCCGATTTCAGTTTTTTTTTCCAGGGATGTCTCTGACGATTCATACTTAAGCCTTCCTTAGTTTTGTTATAGTCAGGGTTTTTTGTTTTTCTTAGCTTTTAAGTCGCTTTGTAATTTTTATGAGTAGAATTTCAAAATTCCACATACAGTTTCAATGAAATAAATGAATGTCATAATGGTAATATACTAAACTCTCTGCTTAGATATGGCACAAAGCCGTATAAATGGTGGACCCAATGAGACTCGAATTCACTTGTAAAGGTTTGCTACAATTGCTTGCAAGCCATTATACCACCCGAAGCGTCCAATTGAATTTTATAGTGTGTGCGTAAAAAAAAAAAAAAAAAAAAAAAAAAAAAAAAAAAAAAAAAAAAAAAAAAACTTGCCGATATTTTAAGTTTAGGGATTTACACTTGTGAGTGTGTATATATATATATATATATATATATATATATATATATATATATATATTCTTGAAAACAGGATACTGATTCACTTGTTCCCGAAACAAAGATGGTGGACGTCGGTAAACTAATTAGTTTCGGGAACCTATTAATCAGAGAAGTCACGTGATTTATGCCCCCAACTAGGTCCGCACCTTTGATTTTGGAGCCGATCACATGACAAGGTTTAACTATATATACTCTAGACTTCCAATGACAGCTCTTATTCTCTCTTACATTCTGAATCCCAACTAGCGACAAGTATCTCCAGAAACATACAATGGGTACGTGTATAGTAAGCGAGTTTGTTGTTTTTTTATGTTCTACCTATCCGCATAAGAAACTTCTCTCTTCAGCAAATTCAGAAAGAGATAAAAGGCCAATATATTAGTACTTTTGTGTAAAATACTTTATCAACATGCACGTATAGCCTATAGGGCACTTGATATTTAGTCTACTTGCATACACCAACATAATAACCGCTCAAACACACGAATATTTGACGAACTATATTGTGAACATTCGTAATATTTTTTTTACAATATACTTGTAGATATATGAATGCATTTTTGTTTGTATTGGTCGGTTGCGAATGTTCTTTTGTCCGCGTCGTTTATATCGTTTGCTTTTCAATAATGAGTCACCACAAATTGTGGGAGCAACATATCTAATAACGACACCACAAGGTCACTTAACTTTACTACCCACCCAATGTGTGGCGCTAATAAATCGGTAGGGATATAGGATATGGCATATACTTTCTGTAGATCATAAAGACAAGTCTAGAAGTGAGTATGAAATTTAAAAAAAATATATATGAGAGCTGTTCGAAGAAAACAGGACTCCATATAAGAATATTAAATCAAAACGTTTTGCGAGTTTTTGATTTTGACTTAATATAATTTTCTTGTTGGATTATTAAGGAATTAATACTGTATCGATAGTCGTTCTGCCCAAAGTGTGTGTGTGGGGGGGACTCTTAAATTTAGATTAGATTTTTTTTAACGTACTTTCCTCCAATCATCGGCTAAATCTAAAGGTTAATAAATATAGACTATTTTTAATAGAAAAATATAAATTTTAAAAGCAATAAATTAGGTTTTTTCTTTAATTCTTGTTCTAAGATAAATAAAAAAGTTAAACGGAAAAAGTATGGAAACTTACAGTAACAATCACTTGTTAATCAATTTCCAGTTTTGTCCTTTGTAATCGGGTTAAAAAAATTCTATCAGTATGCTTCGCTTAACTTTCAGTTTCATTTCGCTTGTGTAATTTTTTTTTTAATTCTTTTATTTTAGCTTCTTTAAAAAAAAACAAACAAAAAAAAACGAAGATTTAAAAGTTCTTTTTCATACATTCGTTTAATTCTAAGTAACTTAATATCTATTAAATACCAACTTATAAACTGCTAAATAAGTGTTTGTAAAGTTACAATGCATAAAACTTTTATAGTTAAAAGAAAATTGTTTATTCTCGGAAAATCTTTTAAAAATCTATGGAAGACAAAAAATAAAGTACGTGGTGCATTCAATAAGTTTACAGACTTTTTGGTACAGGCATTTAAAATTGTCGTAGACTCTTGAAAATTCACTATGTTATTGCTATACATCTGAGATGACTGACCAATTTTTATGATTTCCGGATCAAATGAACAGCTACAGCAGCAATTGGAATACATCCTACTAATGCCTGATGGTCACAGCTGGTGAATTTCAAAACTGCAATCTGGACGTGAGGAAGAACAATATGCAATAAAATTCTGTTTTAAACTTGGAAAAAAATGCCACAGAAACATATGGAATGCTTCAGACTGCTTTTGGAGCATCTTGCATGAATTAAGCATCAGTTTTTGAGAGGCATAAGAGATTCAAGGAAGGCAGGAAGTCTGTGAGGGATAATGAGAGGTGTGGGAGGAGTAAGGAAGTCAATACACCAGAGTTGATTGGCCAAACGGTTAGGTTTAAGGTTACTATGTTGAGGTTTTAAGGGAGTTCAGGAAGAGATTCCATCAGAAAAGGGCCAGCACTCAAATCGGGTCAGTGGCATTTCCACCTGGACAATGCACTAGTCCACAACTCCATCCTTGTCACAGACTATTTGACCAAGATGGGCATCAAGACAGTTCCTCACACTCCCTATAGTCCAAACCTTGCTCCCTGTGACTTTGTTATTCCCTAAGCTCAGAGGCTGTTGGTATAAGATGATTGAGGAGATGAAAGAGGCTGTGACAAAGGTCATTGACACGCTCACACAAGAGGACTTCCATGGGGCCTTACAGAAGTTGTTGGAACGGTACAAGTACATTGCAGCCGGAGATTACTTCGAAGGAGACTAGAGTCATGTGTGTACTATCAATAAAAGTGCCCATATGAAAAAAGTCTGGAAACTTATTTAATGATCCTCGTAGATCTTTTTGTGTCATCATTCAAAGTGTTGATATGCATATTTAATTAATTCCATTTGTCCAGTACGTATTACAAGCTGTACCTATCTCAGACCAGTAACTAAAACACTAATGTGTTGGTGAGCTTTATCTACCAAAGACACCGATTAGCTTTTCTTTATTCTAAGCTATCATAATTTCCCTATTATTTATAGACAGAAGAGGACATTTTTCAGTTCATTGTTTTTCTGCTTCTTCCCTTCCTGGCCTTTAACCTATTGTGAGTCAAGTTGTCCACATTTTATATTTTCCAAAGTTTTTGATTTTAAAACTGGATAATGAAAAATATATTTAAGTACAAAATGGTAACTTTGGTTTACTTTTATGGCATATCAACCATTGTAGGTCATTTCATGCCTGTTTAAATATACATATTAAATATGACTTGTTCATATTTACCAACCCCTCCGCTCGGGCAGGATATGACACAAGGTCAATTTTTAAGCAGAGTTTAACAGGTTTGAATTCAGAGTTTTCCTTCTCCTAGACTAGTTGCCTCACGAAGGCTGAAGAACCTAGTCTGCCCTACTATTTACCCATAGCTGGGGGGACCTTTCCCAAGGGTATTAGTGCTGTGTGAAATGCAATCAGTCTCATCGAGGATTTGAACCCTTCGCCGTGTCCATTTCCTACGACGATAACCATTACACCACGGGCACCTCCTAAAAAATATGACTTGTTGATAACATTTTTAAACAAGCCTCACCTTCCTGGACACGGTTAAATGGTTTCAAGTATGGCTGTGAAACAGTAACAATTTAACATCAGTCATTTGTTTGTACACATTTAAATATATATATATATATACATAATATGTAAGATTATTTTTTTTAGTTATTTCATTTTTAAATGAATTAGATAAAGTTTTTTTTTTTGTTTTTTTTTTGCCCACTATTATTACTATTGTTTCTATACAATTAAATGGTTTCAATTATTGCTATCTAACATCTAATAATTCAATTCAATATTAATCATTTGTTTGCACCAAGTGTAGTGGTTACAAGTACTGCAAACTTAACTAATTATTCTATTCAACATTACCCAGTCATTTGCACATAGTTAAATGGTTCAAAATATTTGCTGTGTATCACTAACAATTCAATTAACATTAGTCATTTGTTTACACAGTTAAATGATCAAACAACTCCATTTGACCCATAGATAGGACCTTATCAGATGCTACCACTCCAGGCCAGAGTGGACCTGGGAGCAAAGGTCAGGAAGGGGTACTCCACCTTCTTCAAAGCTCAACATTACTCGAGCTTCATTATCAGATGGTTTAATGTCATGTCCAGGACATTCGTTGGATGGGGTGGGTGGGTCTTACTCCTCAACAAAGACGTAGTCGGTATATTCTACAGTGTGTTAACTTTGAATTCATGTCAACACAACATGACCTGTATAATAGGCCAAGCCCGTCAGTAACCTTGTCAATATCTTTCTGATATCGCAAAGTATGTGTATACAAAAACTTTAAACAATTGTAAATTTCTAATAATTGTCAGCTTGAAAGTGGATGTTTCACATTTACTAAAAACGAAACATTGGCCCGATTGGAATCAATCCAATATCTAATAAGCATATTTTGTAGCAGGGGGTTCTGAATAAGAGAGAAAGATGAGTAAACTATTATAAATAAATACTATGTATCAATAAAATGTCAAAAATTTGAAGCGGATTAAATAAACTGACCTGAATAATTCAGCTAACAATGTTTTGTTTGGACATTTTCACAGTTATTCTATTTCTGTACAAAGAAAATAATGAAATAAGAAATGTGTATTTCACTGGTGACAAGAGGAAATTCTCATTGATCCAATAATGAATGTTGTTGATAAAACTTGTCAAAGATCTGCATAAACATCCCAAAATCAGATAACTTCAATTTTATTTCAAGTTTTTTTTTTAAATGATACTTGTGATTTTACTTATGATACAATCAAATTAATGCCCTTATCTTTGTTGCTATACATGGTAAAAATTCTGAAGTTTGTACACTTAGAGTAGGTTCACTCAGAATTATTACTATTATTTAGCAGTAAATAAACAAATAGGAGATAATTTTTGGTTTAATTGCTGAACATTCTACTTCATAAAATATACCTTAAACTAAATTACTAGAATTAAACGGTATTTTTTTTCTTTCAAGCCATGCAGTGAAAAATATTACAAAACGACTTAAAATTGAGGGGGGGGAAAAAAAAAAAAAAAAAAAAAAGGTTAACTTCATCGAAGAGTTACAATGCCATAATTCTTGTGAGAGCGTAAGTAACTAGGTTTTAACTGGTGTACACTTTAGCCTTCTTTAGAGGTTTGTTGTTGTCTGCAGCTCTTTAGTCTGACTACATTAGTCAATAATAATTTATTTCAGAGATTCAGACAAAACATGATCCTTGAAAAAAATTTTAAATATCTCCAGGAATTTGACACTAGAGTGATTTTTTTTTAACTTTAAAAACTGATAACTACTGATTTAATCAATTCATCATTAATATACAGAAAAGGATTTAAGAATTGGCAAGAGAAACGTTTTTGCAAATCTGATTTAAACAAAATTTATAACAAGATAACAACAGGACCAAATGCATATTTTTGTCCCATGCTTATAATAGTTTTTTTTTTTTTTTTTTTTTTTAAATAATACAATGTAAAAGGTGCATGTATCAAGAATGTTGCAAGCAATATTGAACAAGTCCTGGTGGCAACACCCAACAAGGCATTTCAATCATACATCCTAGAGGTATCAAGGTAGGTCCTCAGTGATGCACTGTCTTCATCGCCGATTTCGGGTTCTGCATCATATTGGCTCCGACAGGAACCTTGACATGACTCTGGAAGAGCCAAGCTGCCTCCTTGATCACAACGTGATACGCGCCATGCTTTTGCCAAAGCAATAAAACACGTAAGGCCGGACTTCGGCCGTTCTTATAGACATCTGTCCTTCAGTATCAGCCAATGAAAAACAGAGCATTCACACTCCTCTACTATATAATACCATCTTTACTTCATCCGGTTTCGGCTGACACCAAGGTAAGATGGTATTTTTAATACTCGTCCACGTCCATGATTTACACTTTAACAAGACCTACACGTATCCCACCCCAAATCTATCCTATACTAATACTTCCAAACTAACATGAAATAAACCCCTACTCTATTTAGTCAGTCTTTAACTCTTACCTTATACGAGGCAAAAAAAAAGTTTTCAAAATTCAACCCATACATAAAATTTACCAAGGTTCAATAGGAAACTAGACGGCAATTACATAAGAATGTTGTGAGCAATATTGAACAGGTCCTGGCGGCAACACCCCACAAGGCACCAACTATACGGCCATCTGCCTCCCATCACAAAAACTATCCAAGTTAGACAAACCAGACATGCAGGACACTGCTGGAGAAGCAGGGATGAGCTCATAAGTGATGTACTCCTATGGACCCCCACATATAGCTGAGCAAAAGCAGGACAACCAGCTCGAACAGCAGCTGTGTGAGGATACGGGATGTAGCCCTGAAGACCTGCCAGAGGCAATGAACGATAGGGAGAAGTAGCGAGAGAGGGTCAGGGATATCTGTGCTAGCGGCACGACATGAGATTTTATACACACACACATTATATATATATATATATATATATATATATATATATATATATATATATATATATATATATATATATATACACACATTTAATTTTTGTTTAAACGGCATTCATAGGTTATTTAATACCAAAGCCATCCTTGTAAAAAAGACAGTAATGCAACTGGTTAGTTGGGTTTTATGGCATATCAACCATTTTAGATTATCCAATGCCAAATCCTCCTTGCACTTTAAATATAGATAATAAACGAGCCTAAACTTATAACTTTGTTCACAGTTAAATAGTTTCAAGTATTGCTATGCATCATTAACAATTAAACCTCAAAAATTTGTTTACACAGTTAAATGATCCAACAGATCTATTTCAAACAACTCAATTTAGCATATGTCATTTGTTTGGATACAGTTTAAATGTCAAATAGTTCTATTTGACCAATAAATAGGATCCTATCCATATTTACCAACCCCTCTGCTCAGGCAGGATAAGACACAAGGTCAATTTTTTTAAGAGGAGTTTAACAGGTATAAATTCAGAGTTTTCCTTCTCCTAGACTAGTCGTCTCACCAAGGCCGAAGAACCCAGTCTGCCCTACTATTTACCCATAGCTGGAGGGAGAATAATTGGATTCATACCTTTCCCGAAAGTATTAGTGCTTTATGTAATTCAATCAGCCTCGTCCAGGATTTTGAAATAGGATCCTATCAGGTGCTACCACTCTGGGCCAGAGTGGACCTGGGAGTGATGGTAACAAGAGAACTCCATATTCCCCAAAGCTCCAGCATTACTCCAGTCTCACTATCAGATGGTTTAATGTCATATCCAGGTCACTTGTTTGGGAGCTAGTCTTACCCCTCTGCAGAGATATAGTCAGTGTATTCTACAGCCCAGCCGACAACCTAAGATAGTTTAGTGTCATATCCAGGACACTTGTTGAGGGGAGGGTGTCTTACCCTTCAACAGAGATGCAGCCAACTGGGTAGGTACTATTTAACCTATAGCTTTGGGGGATAAGGGTACGAGTCCGAAAGTAAATGCAATAACATGATTGGAGTTTGAACTACCATTGATGATAAAGTGTAAAAATCAAAGACTATAATGTGAGGCTCTGTGATGCTAAGATCAGATCGTCCAATATGCAGTACTTTGCAGGTCAAATGTGACAAATATCTACAAATACACTTCACTGTAATCTTCTAATCCGAGTACATTGGTGAATAAGTCTTCCATCTCAGATGAGGATGACACAAACAACCTAATCCTTGTGAGCAGTGAAGAAAAGTTTCAAATATCTCCAGGAGATTTTTTTTTTTAATGCCTAGACTTGAAAAATAAATTTATAAATATTGTTTTCTTTTATATCAATTACACAACAAAAACTAAGGATATCAAATATTGATTGTGAGAGATTGGTTGGTTGGGTTTTATGGCATATCAACCTTTGACGGTTATTTAATGCCAAATTCATTTTTATACAAATAAGTTCTATTCCAAACAATTCAGTTTAGCATGAGTACACAGTTTCGATGTCAAAAACATTTCTATTTTGAGCTATTCAGTTTAGTCAAACAGTTCTAATTCAAACAGTTTAGTTCTATTTAACTCATAGATATGGCCCTATCATTCCAGGCCAGAGTGGACCTGGGAACAATGGCAATCAAGGGGTGCTCCACATTCTCCAAAGCATAACCAGAACCTTCCTATCAGATTGTTTAGTGTCATATCCAGGACACTTATTGTGAGGAGGTCTTACCCCTCAGCAGAGGTGCAGTTGGTGTATTTTATAGCCCCAGCCAACTGGGTAAGGATAGACCGAGGAGATTACGAGATGTCTTTAAAAATTATTAACCAAATGAAGCTATCTAACAAGACATGAGCAAGGGTTGATAGTTATGTATCATCATATGTATGTATCACTGCAGGTTTGTGTTTGATAAAAGATAAATTCTTAACGGTTATATAGCACACTTGACTCATATAGTACACTAACAGGTAGAGTCAGTGAGTGGTAAAAGTCTTACCAACCGGCAGGAGATTGGTCAGCATATTCTAACCTCTGGAAAAATAATAAATGAAACTTATAACTGAAAATTGGCCTGAGAAATGGTAATTGCAGTAGAGGTGGGGGGAGATGAAAGTGACTGGGTAGATAAATCAGCTCCTACATAAACAACTGCAAGAGAAAGGTGAAGAACTTATTTCACCTTTTCAGATGAAGTAAGCATTTACCAACCTCTTCATACTGGTAGGATGTGACACAAGGTCAATTTTTAAGTGGAGTTTAACAAATTTGAATGCAGAGTTTTCCCTCTCCTAGACTGGTTGCCCAACCAAGGCTAAAGAACCCAGTCTGCACTACTATTTACCCATTGCTAGAGGTAGAATAATTGAACTCTTACTTTTCACAAGGATATAAAAGCTATGTGAAATGCAATCAGCTTTATCCAGGATTTGAACTCCATTCACCATGTTCATTTTCCATGATGTTAACCATTACACTACAAGCACCTTAAATTTAGAGTTTCAAGTAAAATGTTTTCATACAAAACAACTGCAGTCATGATATCAAGGTTTGGTTTGTTGGGTTTTATGGCATATCAACCTTTGTAGGTTATTTAACGCCAAATCCATTTTTATGTAAATAATCTGTTCTATTTAAAACAATTCAGTTTAGCATAAATACACAGTTTAATTGTCAAAAACGTTTCCATTTCAAACTATTCAAGCAATTGTGTAAATACAGTTTTAATGCCGAAAAAACAGTTCTATTTCAAATAATTCAGTTAAGCATAAGCACGCAATTTAAATGTAAGTACGGTTTAATTGTCAAAAACATTTCTATTTAAAGCTATTCAGTTTACTCAAACAATTCATTTTAGCATAAGTATGCTGTTAGTTCTATTTAACCCATAGATAGGACCCTTATCAGGTGCTACCACTCCGGGCAAAAGTGGACTTGGGAGTGATGGAAATGAAGGGGTACCCCACATTCCCCAAAGCTCCAGCACTGCTGGAACCTCACCATCAGACTGTTTAGTGTCATATCCAGGACACTCTGGTGGGGGTCTTACCCCTCTGCAGAGGTGCAGTCAGTGTATTCTACAGCCCCAGCTGACTGGGCAACTATGATATCAAGTGCCTCTCTATAATCCAAATTATTTGCTAACGTCTATTTGGAATGTTAAAAGATTCTACCACTCTGTGTTAAAGTGAACACAAGAAAAATAGCAATGAAGGGATACGTGACAATTTCCAGAACCACCAGATGCAGTTTAATGTCAGATCTGAAACACTAAAAACAACAATGACCAAAACTTACCTGCCCAGTCAGCTAGGACAGTAGAATATGTCAATTGCATCTCAGCATCACGACTAAGTGTCCTGGATATGACACCAAACCTTATGATGGAGAAGCTTCGGTTGTGGAGTTTTATGGAATACTTGTTCATTGCCATTACTCCCAGATCTGCTCCGACTTGGAGCTGTAATATCTGTTAGGGTCCCCACATCTAGAGATTAGAACTATTGAACCACTTAAATGTACAAACAAATCGGTATTAAATTGAATTGTTAGCATTACATATGAATATTTGAAACCATTTAACAGTGTGCAAACAAATGATCACTGGGATGTTTAAAGTATAACTTACCAACTATTGATGCGTGCATACACATATACATAAATATTTGTCATTAGATAACCTACAAGAGTTGATATGCCATAAAAACCAACCAACCAGTTATGTTAACACCTTGTTAAAACATTAACTACAAAAGTGTAAATACAGACATCCCGCTAGGGATAAAATAACTCTAGACAGACTGACATGACATTAAAACCCATCAACCAACTGAAACTTATTTTTACTAATTTTGTGAATGTATTTTTTATTCACATCATTTTGAACATTACCACAGACATTTCATCGGTCACCTATTCTGGAGAAGTACCTCTTTTGTTAATAGTTAGCATATAGAAGTACTTACTTTCTCTTGACTTGATTTAGAACTTGTACAGAATATATATCACCAATTAACTACAATCATACACCATCCAGATAAGAGCAACTTTCAGTTATTTGTTTCATTTTATTTGATTCTATTTATATTAAAAAAAAAAAAAAAAAAAAAAAAAAAAATCACAAAAGTATGTCTTCAGCACACAAGAATTCAACGAGAAGCCATATTTATGAAGTCTCTCCATTCAGAGCTGGATTTGCCAATGAGGTTAGTTTGGGCTGCAGCCCAGTGGCCCCAAAATTAAAAAGTTCTCCAAGTACCCTCAAGTTTTGGGCTTCTGATAAAGTGATACCAGGATTTGTTTATTTTCAGTTTTAATGGTATTCTTGGACAAGTTAGAAACAGTTTAGAATATTTGAGCCCCTCTCTAGTTGGAATGGGTTTAAAAAAAATTTTTTTCCACACACACACACACACACACACACACACACACACACACACACAGGTGAGGAGGCGAACATACATCATGAAAGGGTCCAAAGTTTTATAAGGCCAGGATCCTCTTGAACACAAAATCAGTCCCCTGAGCGTATGTTACAATTTTAGGTATTGTTTAATAAATAAAGTAATAATTCAAATAAAACACAAAATAAGCACTTTGAATTCACAACTCGATAATATTCTTACAATTTTTATATACATTACAGCAGAAATATTTTTCTTTATCGAGCTATTCAATTTAGTCCCCACCTCCCGAAACTTTCCAAGGGCTCCGTCTCATAGACGCCATTTCCTCATTACAATTAGTTCTACTTTGAACTGTTCTGTCAAAAATGCCTTTTTCTCTTAGAATTTATCAAACTAATGTATTAAACAGTCATCTGTAAATTTCATCATGAAAAAAAATTACCCGCATCACCAACCAAAAAGCAGAAAAGTTCCAAATTTGTACTCAATGATCAAAGTTCAATATGGTAAAGGAGACACCTCCCCTGAAAAAATCGGGCCAAGTGACAGCAAGTTTTTGCATCGGCTAATTTAATACTGACAAAAAGTTAACCAGAGAAATATCCGAAATATAACTGGTTCTATTAAATCAAATCACATCAACAAAATCTTTCTAGAATACAATGATTCGAAAGTGGACTGAAAAGTTTATAAAAAAATCATCTCTACTGTTGACTTTTGACCAAGGGGATACAGGCACTGCAACATCGATTGAAGTGTTGACAGCAAGGACTACGTTGGGGGAAAAAAAAAAAAAAAAAAAAAGGGTCATTTGACTTTCCAGCCAACACACACAACATATACACTAAAAACTTTCTCAAGTTTTACAATATTTTTTAATGATTTTACATTAATTAGCAGTTTTTTTTAATAGTTTTTATTTACGGAGGAATCTGAGATGTTAAAAAGGCGAGTTAATTTTCTTATCGCAAATAAAACAGTCAAGTTTTGTTTTAGTTAAAAACTGATAGATAATGTAACTTAAAATCGGGTTCTTTTAAAAAGACTGACGTGATATCACAAACATCAGCCCATACTGTAACTGAACTCGACTTAAAGAGGTTAGGTCAAAGGTTATTTCAAATTAAAGCTATAACCCTGAGAATTATTTACCTCCGATGATGAGCATGCAAAAGTTTCCAACGCCTTGTCTAAAACTAGCGAGACTGATATTTAAATAAAAAAAAACACCGGAAACTTTCGCACATGGTTAATCCTATGTGTGCCCGGGGCACCTTGTTCCAGAGGAAATATTAACAAGTTTATCTTAGAGATTAATGACAACAGAGTAAAAAGTTCGATTCTCAGTAGATGCCCTATATTTGCGGCCTTGTGCCAAATCTAAGTTATGCTTTAGCCACCCCAACCCTCAGTTTAAATAGATCTGTGGAGGGAGAGGGGAAAGGAAAAAGGAAGGAAAAAAGAAAAAAAAGATCGTTGGGCCAGTGGCGTGATTTTTTACGCAGCAAAATCAGTTTTGCATTGTTGTCGTTCCATCAAACCGGAGTTTCATTTTTCAAACTTGATTTTTGTCTTTGATAAATATTATCTTAGCCAACTAAAAATAAATTCAAAGTTTTCCCCTATATCTAAAAGGGTCGTTAAAAGACACTCAACTTTATACTGGAAGTACATATTACTTAAAATATTTTTCAGTAAATAATGAAAACTTAATACGATTTGTAGAGGTTAGTAGGTTTGGTTTTATGGCAAATCAACCATTGTAAATAATTCAATGCCAAATCCTCATAATATGATTTATAAACATTAGTCAAGAAATTTAAATAGTTCCACGTATTGCTATATATTACGAATAAACAGAATTTGTTTACACAGTTAAATGATCAAATAGTTCTACCTCAAACAATTCAATTTAGCATAAATCATTTGCACTTGGTTTAAATGCCAAACAGTTCTATTTGCGTTATATACATGACCCTATCACTTCGAGCCAGAGCGAACCTAGGAGCGATGGCAATGAAGGCGTACTCCGTATTCCCCAAAGACTCAGCATTGCTGGAGCCTCACCATCAGATTGTTTAGTGTCATATCCAGGACACTTGTTGTGGGGGAAGTCTTACCCCTCTGCAGACATGTAATCGACATATTCTACAGCCCAAACCAACTGGCCTAAGAGATTAGGAGATAGATTATTTATTTTAAATGATATGTCAACGAGTTTAGGGTTATTTTATACAAAGAAGGCTTGGTGAGGCAATAAGTCTAGGAGAAGGAAAACTGAATTCAAACCTGTTAAACTCCGCTTAAAAATTGACCTTGTGTCATATCCTGCCTGAGCGGAGGGGTTGGTAAATACGTATGCAAAGAGGGATTTTTTTCATTGGAGGTTCATATTTACATCTTTGTAGTTAAAAGGGTTCCCCCACAAGGTCCTATCAAAGGCAACATAACGACTGAAAAAGCTTCAGAAAAAAAGTTTTCAAATAGTGTTAATTTCTTCAACACTATATTCTAGAAGATATGAGGATCATAAAAGTTGATAATAGAAAGCACTGTTTACAGTTGCCCCTTTTTTAAAGCAATCAACTGTGATGGGTTTTTTTATGTCCCTGAAAACAGTCAGCATGATCTTCACTGACCGCTGCGAGTGTTTTGGCTCATAGAGGCAAACATGCCAAACTCATTTGTAAACATTTTCTGACTAAAAACATGCACATCGCGCATTCTTCCATAAATTTCACATGGTTTGCACTTGTCAGCCAGAAAAAAAAAAAAATTATGACAGACCTCTGCTCAAGATAAGAGCACAGTTTGATTTGTCACCATTTTGAAAATCCTCAAAACATTTTCGAGAGATTAAAATAATTTTTGTTAACAATGCTAAGTCTACACTTATGGGGTGGGAAATCTTTTTTAAAAAAAGGTTGCCTTTATTTATTGAAAGACCCTCGTAGAAGTGAAATCGAGTAAATTTGTTTTTAAAAATGCTTAGCGCAGTTTCAAAAAACAAGCCAAATGCTATCAATCAATTAGCGTTAAGTGGATTAAAAAGCTCTAAAATTGATGAAGAATTTACAATACCCCCCCCCAATGGAGTGCCCTGAAAAATATGCTGGGGTAAGCAAAGAACACTTATGATCTAACAGGTAGAATTAAAAGATAATTAAAAGCAATTAAAAATTAGATTAAATGACTCGTATTACCTCCGAAATGTCAACTGAATTTTTTCGTGTTTGTTTACTATTAACGTCTGAACGTAACGTAATAAAATTTAACGGTCTCGAAAAAGTTTATACAATCGAATTATAATTTCTATTTGTATTATTAAATAATTTATGTGCTGGTTCATGAAAGATGACATTAAGTAATGAATTCAATTGAAACTTATATATTTACTGCAGGCAATTCGTTTTTTAGTTGTTTTATTTTTCGAAAGACGTCACTCTTATTTGCAAAATTTCTCTTTCGCCAAATCAGAAGCAGAACTTTGATGTTGCTTCCTCTATTCATTTCGGAATTAGAATGGCTGGTGGGGGGGGCACAAATAGATAGATGGTACAAACATTAGATATTTTTTTGGTGGGGGACAAACAATTTTTCGAGAATTTTTTTCTTGTTTAACATACAGAAGATATAACTAGTCTCATGCGCTGTGTCACTTTCGAAAAATAATCATCTTAAAAAGGTGGGGGTCCAGTTTCCAATGTAATTGCAATGTCGAAACGATCTTTATTTACCGACATGCACCTATATCTTTTCCTTTGGCTGACTTTTGCTATCCCGAAGTGGAGAAAAATCCGTAATGGTAGGAATGAAAAAAAAAAAACCTATAAGGACCGAAGTTTTACCATTCCTAAGTTGGCTTTTGTAAATAAAGCCAAGGGAAAGATAACTAGTGTAGATACGTGTCGGAAAGTCAGAGATCGTTTCGACATGGCCCTACACCTGAAAATTGATTCCCCCGATTTCAAAATTGCAGGAGCAGAGGTAGGTTTTCGGAATGAAAAATGTTTTCGGGGAAAACTTTATTTCAAATAAATGGCGGGGGTCTTTCATGAGTGTCATTAGGGAAAAGCACAGACCAATTCTCCCATCACCAGCTTAAAAAAAAAAAAAAAAAAGTCAATGGTTTCAAGAGACGAGAGGAGGTAAATGAACACTGACAAATATCTTATACAGTTTAGATACAGCATCAAAATACCTGTTGCGCCTATGAATATATTAATGAATAAGAAAAAAAAATTCACTTTTATTTCTCAGTCTGTATTAAGAGTAGACAGTCATAGTGTAATGATTAGCCAACTAGTCTGAATAGCGAGTTCAATCCTCAGTGTCCTTTACCAAAATATTAAGCTACGCCCTGCTCGCTTGTTTTTTAAGACTGCAGTCAATGTTTGAACGTTCATGCACCTATAGTTAAAAAAAAATTATTTAAAAGACAGTTTTGGTATCACGGGTATACGAACTGATAAAAATCGCTCGCAAATTCAAGCCTTCCCCACTCCTGGCGACTACGGGAACATTAAGCAACTGTTAATATCTCAAAGAATGAGAGAACTAAGCCACCAACAACAACAATCAACACAAAAATGTTTTATTCAAGTCGGTTGTCAGGGGGGGGGGAAATCCCTACATTTTGGTAAAAATTACCCCCAAAAATGACCGATCCGCAGGTTTTGGAAAAAAAAAAAAAAATCGGTGTGCAGTTTATACGAATTTTTCTATTTTTTCTCTTAAATCCTTTCTTCTCCAATAATACGTTACATGGATTAAATTTGATATTTTTAGAGCAGTAATATGAAACCCGATTCAAAAAATAGTTTAGCTCAATAAAGAAAATCCATTTTTGCAATAGAGATGCAAGGAATAGAATGTTTAAAAATATCACCGAGTAACCATGAGAGGTTGATCTTTTGACATATCCCAGATCCTTTCATTATTTTTTTAAACCTATCATCGCAAAAAATCTCGGCAAGGAAAGATTATTTCTTTTCCTAAATTGATCTGGATTCTCGTAACAACGGCCAATCAAGGCTTTTTAGGAAAGACTAAAAAGGGTGAAAGATCCTGGATTAACCAACAAGAATTTGGTAATAAGAAAAAAAAGTTCAGTACAAATGCTGATTACAAAAGCATTCAATTTGTTGTTTTTATTCTTTAAGCTGAAAGCAGTTAAAGGGTATTGCTCAAATAAAAATCTCACAATGTACAATTTTAATATCAAGTTAGCTAACAAATAGGATTTTTAATAGTAGGTACTACGTCTGTCCCATTTGCATATAAATTTAATACACTACGTGTATTCTATCAGAGACAGAGGTAACTTTCAAAGCCTTGTTAAAGTTTCTGAAAATATAAGTTTTGAGAGATATACCAGAGAAAAATAAAAGGATAAAGTGGGTGCTTGTAAATCGACAGAACATAAACAAGTACGTAAGGGTTTTGGGGGAGGGACTTGTTTTGCGTGGGAAATCAGCATTGAAATGAGGCTAGGAAGTTCTGATTTTGATTCAATGTGGGTTGTTATTCGTAACGTTACAAAAACTAATTCTGTGATTTAAAAAAAGTTTAAATTTACGGTAGATACGTATTAATGTGGGTTTTTCAAATTGAGTGTTTATAGTCAAACTGCACATAACTATTTCAGAAATACAATTTAATTAGTCAAAACAATAAACAAGAATACTTGATGCGAAAATAAAATAAATTTTAATTGCAATTTGGGAGGAATTAGAAAAAAAAAAAAAAAAAAAAAAAATCAAATCCCAAAATTAAACGATAATATGACCCGAATGATTTTTAAACTAAAATAAAAACCCGGTTTTAGTTTCTTATTCATAATGAAACAATTTTCTTCATACACATTAGGGATTTTTAATAATATAAAATTAAAAATGCGCAACAAACTTATTTGATATTTCATGGTCTTACAAAAAAAAAAAAATAAAAATAAAAAAAATAAAATCAGACGAACAACATCAATATTCAAATAAGTACTAAAAAACTGCAACTGAAGTTTTTAAAAATCCACTAAGGAATATGCCGGTTAAAAAATCTTTAGTGTTCACACACGAAAGTTACATATACAGAATAGGCCTTTAGGGGAAAAAAAGTCCATCGTAATACAGAATAGTCAACTTTTATTATATCAATTAACCCAGCGGGTTATTCTGGACAAGTACAAAAAGAAAAAAAATCTGAAATTAGACAAACATATTTAAAAGTTTGAAACTTATAAGTTTCGTCTTATTTAACAGAGAATGATCATAGCTTATATCAGATATTTTCTAAAAACAAACAATATTTACAGACATGGTTTCTTTAAGATTTAAAATTAAGAGGGTAAAAATCCCAGTTTACTCACGCGGCAAATATAACTCATTTTAAATTTAAAGAAGTCATCAAATTGTACAGGTTTCAATTGTTAGACTTTAACATCGAACTAAGTTAATTTCATATTAAATATCGGGGAAAACAATATGAGCCTAGTGTCCAGCGCAAAAATGGCGGTTTAAAGATCAAACAAAAGGAAAAGATTTTTTTTAAATCCTAAAATATTTCTTTTTAGGAAAATGAAAGTGATTTTAGACAATAGAACTAGAATACCTTTTGCACTAATTTAAATCGGGAATACGAAGTGAAATTAATGTTATGCCATTTAAAGTTGATCCGTTGAATGCGTTTTACACATTCGATTGTAGAAATTATTCAAATACAATTAAAGTTATGAAATTTCAAAATGATTAAAAGAAAAAAAAAAAAAGGTGAACGAAAGACAAAGGCCCCTCGTAAAAAACAAAAAGAAAACTTTTTAAAAGACGAGAATAGGACCTTACATTTTTTTTTTAAGAAAATTTTTTTAGTTTCCTTAAGAATACTAGTGGGGAAAAAAGGATCTATTTTTATCATTTTCCGCAAGAAAACAGTAAACTCTTCAAGCCAGGAATTAAAAAAAAAACAAAAAAAACAAAAAGAAAACTAAGAACAAAAACTACCAAGCATAAATTTTCCGATTTTTTTTCTTATTTGGCAAGAGGGGATTCTTTTTCTTTTCTTTTAATCGTTTTAAGAATTAAACACAGTAAGACGTGTGGGTGTGAAACGATTATATCCTTTTTTTGTAAGAGAAACATTAACGTGATAGTTTTGATTTTAGAAAAGGAAAAAAAAAAGCCTAGCCAGTCCGAGCTCGACTCCTGATACCAGAGCCCAGACTGAAGGCTCTAAATTTTCCATAAAAATACTTACCAACAAATTTACAGGAAGGGATTTAGTAACACATCTTCACTAAATTATAAGGTTCCGTCTTTACTCGTATATTGGAATTGGTTGGTGACAACAACACACGCCGCCTCGGTCAGCCGTAAGCCGACGCACTGTCGTAAACTAGATGATTTACTCTTAGAAACATCCCACCGCAGCAACAGTGGACGATTAAATATTCAAAAACGACGGCATAAATTACCTTTTTTCAGAGGAGAAACATCTAAGGCTTTATGATGATTTGAATATGGATAAAAGACTTCTAAGAAGATTTATTTTTTTGAGACACTAGTTATAATTTAGTTGCCGTCAGCGGGCTCGTGTCCAGTAATGTCTATTACCACGTGTGTGTCTGCTAATGTTTTTACAGTCTCCTTCCTCCTTTTTTCCTAAATGTTTAGTGTAGTGATCCAACTATTTTATTCGGTGCTTGCCACCTTCCTTGGACTTTTAGCTGTGTGGCTTTTAATATGCATCCTTTATCGAGTTACCAGAGGATTTTTCCGGCGAAAGAAAGGCAAGAGGCGACAGAAACCTGTATCTGTTATGATTGTTGTTGGGTCAGGTAGGTAATAGTAGTAATAATAATAATTATTATACTTATTTTTACCATTGTATTATTAATTTTTTGTTTACTAAGATATAAATAACATTTATTAAAGCTGTCAAAATTGTCTTTAAAAGAAGTATTTTTTCTTCTTTTGCCTTTAGTTATTTTATATATTTTAAAATGTCCTTGACTTTTACTTTCATTTTTTTTTATAACTAACAGGCAACAAGTCTTCTGAAAAATTTAAAAACTACAAATTCTTTTTATTGATGAAGAAGACACTGGACAAGTATTCAATAAAATTGATAATATCACACATTTTTTTAATATCGTACGTCTTAAAAGAAATTCTTCTAATTGCTAAATATATATATATTTTTTTTTTTTTTTTTTTTTTTTTTTTGTAAAACATGTACCTTTCTTTTGAAATGTTGTTTTAAAACATTTTTTTTAAAGACTTGGTGTCTAACGTTTACGTATACCGATCCCTAAGTTAATACCCAAACCTTGATTTTTAAAATATTTCTTTCGTAATTCCACTAAACTGTAGTGACTATACATTTTTTAAAGTTCTCTGAGTAAAGGACGAAGGTGCGTGAATAAACTAGGATTTGTAAAAAAATTTACCTAAGGAAATTATAGCAATAAAAATGAATCCATCGAAGACAGAAATGCTTGACTATCAATGCCATTGTCATTTGATTCCTTGGCAAAAAAATAATTTTGTTATTCGTTTTGTTTATCATATGCCCGGTAAGAACTGAGAAAATAAGTTTATTTTGAATTCCTAAGGACAAGTTGTTTGTTTTGCGGTGATTAAAGAAATCTATTTAAATCTATTTACCAAGGTTCTATTTCCCACAAAGTTTATTTGTTTGGCATTTTTCATCAATTGCTAAAATCTTGCAATAAAAGGCATCGTGAGGGGAAACATCTAGAAATCGGTCGAAATGTTTGGTCCGAAATGAATCAATTTAAAAATTGAATCACTTTAAAAAGAAGTGGTCACGCGATCTAATGTTTTTTTCTAGTTATTTTAAAATTTGGGTAATCTTTGTATTTCTATTTCAGTCATAGATTTTGTTTTGTATTTTTTTTGTTTTCCCCAAAAAGATTGATAACTTAAGACTACAAACAGACATTAGGGCTTGACCCTTCCCCTTTTAATAAGATATTTATCTCTAAAGACGGATCCCGAGTAATTTTGTTCTTAACCTGATGTAAGTGGTTAATCACAGTACTTCTTATATTATTGATTTTTTTTTTATTTTTCACTAAACGACCCGTGAATCCCTTTGGAATCTTTGTTTTAACAGCCGTCCATGACATTGATACCTCGAGAATTTTAATTAGCTTGCCATCCTCATTATATAAATAATTTAGATTAAAAAAAAATGACGTTCAACACGAATGCTGACCCCATACTCAGAATTCCGTTGCAAAATTGTACTCGAAATGGGTTTATTCTTTTAGAGCATTCGAGGTGTATTGCTCTGATAAAAATCTCGCTATGCTGTGCCATTTTTGTTTGGTCATATCTACTTACAATGTGAATTTTAGTAACTGATTATTGTTTGTACTTTTCGGATAGTGCGGTCCCTTCTGGAATGTGTGGTGACACACTATACTAGAGAAAAAACTACGAATAATCCAGACACTACTTTTTAAATTAAAAAAAAAAACAGTTATAGAAATGTACAATTTAATACAGAACAAATAATCTAAATTTAATCATGTATTCTATATAAATAATGCAGTGATTTGATTTATGCAAAAAAAAAGCCAACTTAATATTGGGCAGATTGAATTTATATATTAAAAAATATAGAACAATTTAATTCATAAAAATATAACCGAACCCCTCAAATTTGACTCTAGTGACCGCATTATTCTACAAGTCCCAGTTTTTCTTGCTAATCTGTTTTTTTGTTTGTTTTTTTTGTGCGTATTTTTATTTAATAGTATAATTAATTAAATATTATTATAATCGTTTGTCGGCTGCCAAGCATTTCTTGGTTCAATTTGGGACGTTTTTAAATTAGGAAAAACGCACCGTTTCTAGTCACTTCAATGGTAAATATTGTTTTAATACATTATTTATGAAATAAAAAAAATTATTAGCCTGAAAATTCTTGAAACAAACACCATTAAGACTTTATTCGTCAAATGTCTATTTATCAATTTTTACTTCAATGAATTTGATATTATCTAAACATCGAATCATTTGCAGTAGACACGTCATATTGGTCAATAGCCAATAGCTGGTACTTAAAACCAAATAAAAATCAAATTTTTGAATACTGATTTTTTTATTTCCCCATCACAAATTCCAAACCTGAGATAATGGTGCAGCATTATCTTCCTATGTTATATTTACACCTTGTACGAACTTTGTGATATAGTAAACTTAGTAAATAAATAACGATGACTAAGCCGGTGAGAACGGAAATCTTTCCCTCTACATATAATGTTCCACAATTTGTAAAACTACGTTTATACCATTGTTTAAAAATTACTAAAGATTTAGAAAAAAAATATGTCTAGCGAATGTTAAATCAAAACTTTTTCTTAGTTTTGCGCATGTTTCAGCTCATTAATTCGTGGAAAAGGACGAAAACATCTCTAAGTCCTGAAAGATCTCGAATTTAGACAATGGTTTAGTAGACGAAGAATTGTCTATTTTACAAGCATCTAATATTTATTTTCAGTTGCTTTTTATCCCAACTATTCAGGCTCATGGAATAACACACCGAAGAAAATTTCATAATTTCTGCCGTAATTTACTTATATAAGTTGGCCGACCTTAGTCGAGGGCGACCCAAAGGCTCCCATTTCATTAACTACGACACCAAGGTGTAGGAGATAGCGCTACTCTTTTTGCTGATTACTCACCTACCCTTGATTCGTATATGATAATACTGCGTGTTAAGCAAGGAGATATCAAGTACAATTTTTTCTTTGTCTTTGATATGACTCGACCTGGGATTGAACCCCGGTCTTCTGGGCCATTGCCGAAGATTCTTGATTGACGAAAAATCATCCGGGTTTCGATCCCAGCTTGAAACATCTCGCGTGTCTAGTCACAACGAAACAGTGTGTCTATGGATCACACACACACACACACACATATATATATATATATATATATATATATATATATATATATATATACGCTTACTCTACTGTAAACCCAAATTGATCTTAGAGACTCTCTGTCCTAATGTCAGCGAACACGGCAGAATGTTTTTGAATCTCTTCTATAATATAATTTAAAAATTCTTAAAGAAAGCCCTAACAGTAGTTTAGAAGAAAAAGAAAAAGCCTAAAACACCTAATGCCACCCCAGCACCCACCAAAAGAAAAGAAAAAAAAATTGAAATTAACTTCCCACCCCACCCCGAATAGAACAGACCGTCCCTAAAATTCAGTAGTAAGTAAACGTTAAATGAAGAAGAAACATTTAAACAGGAGCTAACAGAGGAAGAAATGTATCAATATTGGTCAGTATGTCTTTAAGTCCTATTAATTTAAAATGCTGAATTTTTACTATATATATATATATTTATATATATTTATATATTTATTTATTTATTTATATATATTTATTTATTTATATATATATATATATTTATATATATATATATATATATATATATATATATATATATATATATATATATATATATATATATATATATATATATATATATATATATTTATATATATATATTTATATATATATATTTATATATATATATTTATATATATATATTTATATATATATATTTATATATATATATTTATATATATATATTTATATATATATATTTATATATATATATTTATATATATATATATATATAAATATATATATATAAATATATATATATAAATATATATATATAAATATATATATATAAATATATATATATAAATATATATATATAAATATATATATATAAATATATATATATAAATATATATATATAAATATATATATATAAATATATATATATATATATATATATATATATATATATATATATATATATATATATATATATATATATATATATAATATATATATATATATAT
>CAUZXS010001398.1:25000-44760 GCA_963585895.1 Sepioteuthis lessoniana | reverse complement strand
AATGGTGCAGTAGTAAAACCCATTGATTCTCCCGAAAAAAAAAAATCCTTAGGTTTTGAATTCAAAAATCTCTATCGAGATTTTACTTTGCCTATAGCTGGGATGACGATAAAGATATGGATATATGCCTTTGCAAAGGGTATTAGTCTAATATGAAATGCAAACAGCCTCGAAAGGGATTTGAACTCGGTTTATCGGATCCATTTCTTTCAGCTATCATCCTCTCAGTCTCTCACTGTTTCCCATATATATATTATATATATATATATATAGTAGTTTGGTTCGGTTTGGTTTCTTTGTTTAATGACATATCAATTTTGTGAATTATTTAATGCTAAATCCATCAATGTTGAAGAACTGTAGTAGTACTCTGTAATCCATAGCTGGGGGATAAGTAATTATATATATATATATATATATGTGTGTGTGTGTGTGTGTGTGTGTGTGTGTTAGGATGTTCAGGAGAACATATTTTCTTGTTTTAAAAACTATAGAAGTTGGTTGGGGTTTTTCTTTCTTTCTTTTCTTTTTGTCATCATCCCATGTTGAATACTAAATTTTTCATCTTGTGCATTTAATAAAAAATCTATTTTGTCTAATTACACGATCTTGAAAAAGTAATGATTTTAAAAAGTAGGATTTTTGAAGGGATAGAGAAACCGAGCAATTTCCATAATTTTAAAAATAAAAATAGTGCATGATTAAATAATTAGGAGCTACATGTGATATAATCAAAAAGAGATTTGTTATATTTTCATCTTCTTCTATATCTTCTTTTATCATTATATTACACACACACACACACACACACACACACACACACATACATAATATATATATATATATATATATATGAAGTACAATAGTGCCAGGTGTCCAGTGTAAGGAGTATTAAGGGAAAAATTCAAGGCTTGGTATTCCTTTGAAGCAATAGTCATTTTTTTCGGCATGAACTGGAAAAAAGCCAAAGAAAAACACTCAAATAAAATGACGTAAAGGAACAATAGGTAATAGAAAACTTAACCCCATATATATATATATATATGTGTGTGTGTGTGTGTGTGTGTGTGTGTCTGTGTGTCTGATTAGAATTTACCGCTAAAAAACGGCTAAACGAGTAAAATATTTTGCTCTATGGAGGCGTCATTGGTGTAATTGATTGCGTCAGGAAATGATTACAACGACACGAGTTCAAATCCAGGGCACGTCTGTTGGCATTTCGCATAGCGCTAATACCCATGGGAAAGGTATCAATCAAAATTTTCTTCCTCTAGCTATGAGTAAATAGTAGAGCAGACTGGGCTCTTTAATTCTGGTATGGCAACCGGCATAGGAGAAGGAAAACTCTGACATCAAATCTTTTAAGCACTGCTTAAAATTGTCGCATCCTGCTCGTGCGCAGGGATGGGTAAATATATAATCGGTACTCTGTGGACCAGAATGCAACAAAACATCAATTATTATATTTACAAACAAAATAAAACAATGTAAAATCATACAGGTTTTCTCGATGTGATATTTTTATTCCAAAGTAAATTTTCCACAAAAAATAATATCGCTCAATATTTTTTTCAGAATTCTGTTGAATAATGTAATTTGACGCCAGAATGAGTCACGTTATCGAGTCAATCACTACCGGAATATATATGGTCACGTGACCTAAATATTACATTGACAATAGATATTGATTAAATTAAATTTAACTGGCTTTATACGTATGGATAAAAGCTCACCTGAAAATTGAGTACGTGAAACGCCTAGTCGTTGGTGTTTTTGCCCCATTTATTTTATATCATAGTAGAAATATCGTAAATATATATATATATATATATATATATATATATATATATATATATATATATATATAACTTACCATATATATATGTATATATATATATACATATATAACTTACTATATATATATATATATATATATATATATATATATATATATATATATATATATATATATCATAACTTAAGATAGCATAATCACAAAATAAACACTCCTTGTTAGATAGATGAAGATAATGAAAATGCATATTTGTATATGCTCACCCCCCCACACCCCACACACACAAGCATGCATGTATATATATATATATATATATATATATATATATATATATATGTGTGTGTGTGTGTGTGTGTGTGTGTGTGTGTGTGTGTGTGTGTGTGTGTGTGTAAAGAAAATGAGCAAGCTAGCTAGCTGGATAGATAGATAGATCATATTGAAAACACACGTGTTTGCATAACCTTATATACGAAGAGAGAGAGAGAGAGAGAGAGAGAGAGAGAGAGAGAGAGAGAGAGATTAACAGAGACGGGGGATGAGAGAAAGATAGGGATAAACTGATATAGATAAATGAAATTTATTATGTCCATATACACACAAATACGGATAAATACATATACGAGGATAGATAGATAGACAGATAGATTTGAAGAGACTAAGATAGATAGATAGATAGATAGATAGATCATAGTACTGTCACAATCTTTGAAAATGTATTTGCTCTGCAAACCTTAAAAATACGCATTCGATATCCTATCTTTTATCTTTGCAAGAATACTGACCGTTGACATGAGTGCTTTAAAAATTTATCCAACAGTTTTCCATTTTGTTTAAAAACTACAAACATTAGAAATCGTTTTGATATTTGATCAACTGATAGCGATGTGGAAATATGGCACAAGGTCAGAATGCTTATCATAAGGGAGTTCAGAAATTGCTCAGTTCCGTCAGTATTCTATTTATTCTTGGGTTTCATAAGCACCGGACAATTAATGCAGCCCTAACTCCTTTTAGGCTCGTAGGCAGGTAGAACTGAGCTAGTTAATTTACCCAGCACTCACACACACACATATAATATATATATATATATGTGTGTGTGTGTGTGTGTGTGTGTGTGTGTGTGTGTGTGTGTGTGTGTGTGAGTGTACATATATATGTATATATATATATACATGCATATAAATGTATGCATATGTGTATACGCACATATATAAATATGTAAATGTACATATATATATATATATATTATATATATATATATGTTCATTTATATGTATGTATCTTTATAAATATGTATATATTTACGTGTACATGATTATATCTATATAAGTATTATATATATGTATCTAAATATATGTGTATGTATATGCGTATATACGCATGTATATATAAATATATTTGTATGTAAAAACTTATGTACGTTTGTGGATACTTTTATATGAATGCATATGTATCGATATATATATATATATATATATATATATATATATATATGGATGCATATTCATATATGTATATATGTATATGCATATATATATGTATGTATATGTATATTTTTAAGTATATATATGCATGAAAATATATATGTAAGTATATGTATATATGTATCCATATATATATGTGTGTGTGTGTGTGTGTTTAATCATATATATGCATGTATAAGCATATATCTGTATGAAGCATATATAAGCATATAAGCATATATATGCATGTATAAGCATATATCTGTATGAAGATATATGCATGATTTTATAAATATGTATGTATATTTGTATATAGGTGTGTATAAGTATATATCTATATATCTATATATCTTATAGTCAGCCAGGTTTCGATCCCAGCTTCGGGAATCTAGCTTGTCTAGCCACACTGATGAGTTCTGATAGAACGAAACAGTCTGTGTGTTGATGACAATATATATTCATATGCACACAATTTAAATGTTAAACACTTCTATTTGACCCGCGAGATGGGACCCTATCAGTTAATAACACTGCAGTCAGAGTAGACCATTTATTGGGTAGTGGGTATCTTACCTCCTTATGCAATATGTATATATATATATATATATATATATATATGTGTGTGTGTGTGTGTGTGTCTGTGTGTCTGTGTGTTTTAAATTGTAAGAGTGCATTATCTATTCTATGTACAAACAAATGGCGTTTAATATAAATGTGCGGTATCTGATTTGCATAATGATTTTAACATGCAACTTTTAATTAATAACTGACTGACGTTATTTATTCAAAATTTTATTGCTTTTTTTTAGACATTAACAATAGTCTTGCGTAGAAAGCCAAAGAATTACGTTATTTTTTATTAATTTTTGATGAAAGGATGCAATTTGCAATCTGCGTTAATGTTCAGAATTTTTTATTGCCGCCTACATGGACATAAAATGAGCATTTCAGAAAAATTTCTTTTTTACAAATATAATGAAAACAAAAACATTACCACCCACACATAAACCTGTATGCTTCGTAACGGTCGTCATTTCATTCAGGTTCGATCCTGTGGGTGAGTATTTGTGTACTAAATTATAAAAAACTCAAATCAATCGAGATTTTTTTTTTCTTTTTTTCAGTGATTACAAATTGATACCGTTGCTGCAAAAAAAAAAAAAAAAAAAAATCGGACCAATATGCGTGTATTCCGTCTTATATATATATGAGTATATATATTCGACTTAAATTGTTGCACACACTTTGATCTTTTAAGCCTGAAAAACTCTTGACAAACCTCGGACGCACTCGACTAATATGTCACTGTTAAAATCGTTAACTTTACCACTTGTTGTCCATTATATTGTAAATGTTTGAATTTAAATTAGACGTATAAGTCGATTGCAAGTTTTGTAGAGATTCTTCCAAGCCAAAATCTTCGCTTTGTTGGCTGCAATTTATGGTATGAATCCACACATCCACACACGCATATATATATATATATATATATATATATATATATATATATATATATATATATATATATATATATATATATATTGTAACAGTGTTAGTTGTCACTATTTCACTTAGTGAGTTTGTGGCGAACAATACATGATATAATTTAGAGAGTGCTCGATATCTGCGAAAGACCTAAAATATGATAATAATAAGTAAATACATATTAGTTTTTATATATATCTAATAGCATGGAGGCTTGTCCGTGGCCTAAGGTTTTAGGACGTTTTATTAACGACAATCATCAGGCTGAAAACGAAAGATAATAAAGAAATCGAAAAAAGCGAAAAAATACTGTAAAAAACCGTTAGTATTGTATAGAACTGTTTATGTATGAACACGCGCGCGAGTGTGTGTGTTTGTTGTTTGTATTTGCGTATTATTGTGTAAGGGCGTATAAGTAAAGTTTAGTATATGTGTGTTTGAAGCTATAAATGCAGGACGATTAATTTGAGGTTGTCTCCTGGATGTATGAGACGTTATATGTAGCCGAATTTGCAACGGAATGACAGATATCTTTTTTTATTTGTTTTTTTTTTATATATATTTGTGGTTGTTATTTGTGTGTTTGTGGTGGTGATTTTAACTACGGAACAAAATATCATCATTGCATTTTGATTTGTAAGCATAATAGGCGAGTGTAGTATGGTAGGCCTGAATCGCAATAAATATCATGTTAGAGAGCTATGTTATATTACAATATACAATGGAATATTATGCAATATTGGTATTTTATGCTGGAATATGATTTGTGTTAGATTACAATAATAATTTGTATTAGTTATGATTTGTTAATGGAGGTGCTCGTGGTTATCGTCGTAGGAAATGGACACGGCGACACGAGTTCAAATCCTGGACAAGAATCATTTGTATTTCACATGGCACTAATACCCTTCGGAAAGGTATGAATCCAATTATTCTCCCTTCAGCTATGGGTAAATAGTAGCTCTGAAAGGATTCTTCAGCCTTGGTGAGACAACTAGTCTAGAAGAAGGAAAGCTCTGAATTCAAACCTGTTAAACTTCGCTTAAAAATTGACCTTGTGTCATCTCCTGATCGAGCGGAGGGGTTGGGTAAATATGGTTATAATGTGTTAATGATATATTGCGTATACATCATAGTAATGCATGATTGTATGTACGCTAGGAATATAGAGAATATAATGTTAAGACGTTGTAATAATTGTTTGTAAATGCTATGTCATTTTTATGTGTGTGTATGGTGATAGTTTTAATTAATGAGTAAATTATCTTCATTGCATAATTAAGGAAATGAATATATGATTTGTAAGCATGATTGGTCTGGAGCGTAAGGGTAATAGGTGGAGAGTTGTGATGGGTTACAATGGTTTTTATTATTTTAATTTTATCATGTTACGTATACGTTATTGTAATATATTAAAAAGTGTATGTAGGGGATATGATAGATATACTGTGTGAAGGCCTATTACAAACACTCATGAAAACATGGCTATCAAAATGTCAACCGGTTGTGGAAGTGCATAAAAAAGGATATAGGAATTTAAAGGTGGTACTTACGTTGCGCCAGGTGTGTTGATTGATGAGGGAAAGTGGTACTTACGGTGCGTCGGGTGTAATGTGGGGTCATTTGTGGGGGATTTATAGAAGTAAAGGTGGCATAGGTAAGATGGGTGGGTTATGTGTATGGGTCGAAATGTGACAGTAGATGTTTGTTCTCATGTCTGCATTTGGATAGAATTTCTAATTTTTTTGTTTACTAGTGTGTTTTGTGATGGGTAGGTGATAATAGCTAGTTTTTCGTATAGGCAAAGAAGGCATTTCCCTAATGTCTTGTTGTATATGGGTGTTAGTTTATATTTTCCTGGTGATGGTGGGAGAGATGTTCGTATCTTTTAGGTGCTATATATATATGAAAATAAAGAAGTGTTAGATGAGTAATTTCTGTTGGTGAATGAAAGATTATGGTTATATAATCTTCGTTTTATGGTATAAATATGTATATGTTTGTATATATTTATATATATACATACACATAAAAACATATATATATATATATGTATATACACACATATATATGTATATATATATATGTAAATATTTGTATATATGTATATATATGTATATATGTATATATTTATATATATGCATTCACACACACACACACACACACATATATATATGTACATACACACACATATATATATATGTATATATATACACACACGTATATGTATATATATATATATATGTTTGTATTATATTATAAGAGTGTTTGTTGTCACTAAATCATTTTGTGGGTATGTGTCGAACTAAGTTCAATACAATATGGAGATTGCTCAATATCGACAATAGAGCTATTATATAATAATAATAATAATAATAATAATAATAATAATAATAATAAATAAGTATATATTAGATATATGTTTTTAATTCGTGGGTTATAGACTGCGACCCTGTGTCTCATGGAGTTTTTTTGCAAAACAACAATCATCAGGCAGATCATTGTTGTTTTGCAAAAATTTCCATGAAACCCAGGGTCGTAGTCTGTATTCCATGAATTATATATATATATATATATATATATATATAATATATATTTACTTATTATTATTATTATATATGTTTGTATATATATATATATATATGTGCAAACACACACACACACACACAAACACATACACACACATACACACACACACACACACACACACACACACACACACATATATATATATATATTTATATATATGCCAATCCCTCCGGACGGGCAGGATATGACATGAGGTCAATTTTAAAATTAACTTTAACAGGTTAGAATTCACAGTTTTTTTTCAGGTAGACTAATTATAATACCAACCGCCTAAGTCTTTACTTTTAGCTAGAATAGTTGGATTCATATCTTTCCCAAGGTTACGATGATAACCATAACACCACGTGCGGTGCCACTTACGATATATATATATATATATATATATATGTAATTGTGATTCATAACCGTTGAAAATTTACTTTGCGGCTAATGTGTCCTCGTGGCTGAATGGTTAGAAGCTTTGGCTAGGCATCTGAGTCAACCGGGTTTCGATCCCAGCTACGGGAAGATACTGTCTAGCCACCTTGATGAGTTCTGATAGAACGAAACAGATCTGTCTGTGGATGACTATATATATACGCACGCACAAGTTTTGATCTGATTATTATCATTGCTAATTATTCAATTACGATACTTGAAAGCATTTAACTGTGTAAATGAATGAATAAATTTTAATAGAATTATTTGCGTTAATTAGATATTCTCGAAACCTTTTAAACGCGTGCAAATAAATGATTAATATTTAATAGACTTCTCAATATTAGATAACAATAATCAAAATCATATAACTGTGTGCACATAATAAATTGTAATACTTTAAACTATCAAACCCTGTGTAAACAGATGAATTAAACTAGTTTCATAATGAAGTTAAGTGGAAACTATTTATTCAAAAATGATATATATGAATAAACAGGATTTGGCTATATATATATATATATATACATATATATATATATAAATGCTGAGTGTCTCAATATACGTAGGATCAATGTGACTGTTAATAACCCTACTAATAATAATGTTGAGTTCTTTTTTTGTTTCAGATTTGAATATAGCGTACTATAACAACAATTAATCCTTGATCATAATGCCTTGGACAAAAGATAAAAAATATTTTGCATCATTGCTTATTTGGAGACAAAATCATTCAAAACTGTGCAAGCAAAACATCGCACGAAGTTTGACTTAAGTAATAAACTCCAGAAAAGCCAACTTTATCGTTGAGTATGCAAATTTCAAGCTACAGGTTCAGTAAACAATCTCAACACAATTGCAAAAATTCCAGATCAGGCTGGAAGTTGACTGTTAGATGTTCTGACAGTATGGATGCAAAGAAAGATTCTATTGGAAGGAGTCCAAAAAAGTCCCCACAAAGACGTCCCCAAGAATTTGGCCTTTCACATGCACTGTCAATCGATTTCTGGCGTTGTGATCTGATTTGACTTTTCTTAAGTAATTTGATTGCTTTTTAAGATTCAAATGAAAGATGACTATCATATTATTGGACTGCATCTATTTTGAGACCCCCCTGTATATATATATATATATATATATATAATGATGACAACCGGTTAATAGATTTTTACTCTTCGTGTAAATAAACTCTTTTATGGGAAGGGATTTGAAGAAATTATTTCCACCAGTCCGTAACTCATTATATAATACAATTGGCAATATATGATATATTTTTCTAGCCTTTTTTGATGATTAGAATCGGATTAATATAAGAAATAATGCGTTAAAAGGATTTGTGGTTATGAGAGATAAATACCAAGAAAAAGCTTTGATAGAATCATTTATTCAAAAGAAAGTTTCGTTTTTTCCAGAAACATGCAGTGATCTAGGACTCTAGGTCAAATGGGGCTATTCTTCGCTTAACTCATATCACCCTACCATTCACTCAAAATAAGTGTGCCCAATCCTTATCTAAAGCATTTTTAAAGAGCCGTGTCTAAAACAATATTGCACCCTATTAACGGTGCTTAGAATACACTATGACAATCCTCACCCAAAAGGGGTATCATCGGTATGACACTAAATTGCATATAATGGTAAGGCTGCTGTCACTAAAATCTGGGCACTATCAAGTCATTCCTTCGTTGCAATTACTCCCAGGTCCACTTGGACTTGGAGTGACAGTTAAGGGTGGGACCTTAACAGTATCTGGCTCAAATAGAACTTTTTAAAGATTATTTGTATTCAATATGAATACTCGATGACATTTAATTGTTAATCATTTTTTTAAGAATAATAACTTGAACCTATAATTGTCTTCTTATAATTAGAATATTAGTGACTTGAAACAATATCATCATCATCATCGTCTTGTTGTGCCGCCAGCACGGATATCCCTGTCCCTCTGTCGCCACTCCTCCCTATCCTTCATCGTTTTTGGCAGGTCCTCAGGGCTACATCCCTTATCCTTAAAGAGCTGCTGTACGTAGGTTCGAGCTGGTCGCCCTGCTTTTGCTTGGCCATGTGAGGGGGTCCATAGGAAAACATCACTGATGAGCTCGTCCCTGCTTCTCCAGCAGTGTCCTGCGTGTTCATCTTAATTTAATAGTTTTCGTGATGAGAGGTAGGTGGCCGTACAGTTGCTGCAACCATATTATGATTAGTTTTAGGAATTATTGAAAACCTACAACTTTGAGCACATTATTAGGTCTGGTTGGTTGGTTGGTTAGTCTTATGGCATTGCAACAATTTTTGGTTATTTAATGCCAAATCCTGTTCATACATGCAAATTAAATATATTGTTTTTATTGACCCTCGACCGAGCCATCAATTAGGAGACGAAACAGGTGCATCCGGTCGAAGATATCGGAATATCACCTTGACCTGTGGACGTGCTTGAATTCGATGAACATTCATACGCCCACAGGAAGCAGGTTTATGTCAAACAATTATAAACTAGGTGCCACAGACGGCTTGAGTTAGTCAGTTAAAGTCAGTTGCAGTCCGTTCGAGTTCAGTGCCAGTCGCATTTGGAGTCAGTTGGAGATAGGATGCCCGTGGAGTGAGAACCAGCTCCAGACCGAGGGTTTGGGCCCTCAGCGACCCACGGTTGAGCAGCTCAGCCAAGATGAGGAAGAATTGCTGCTATGGTCGCGAGAAGAATTTCGGGTCAATATGTTGCAGTCTTTCTCCGTCTCCACCTCACTTCTCACACACAGCCAACATCAAACCTTTCGCAACCCTTTCGAGAATAAAGTGTATGAGGTATATTTTATAAAGAAGTGTGTTCGTTCGTTCATTGAAGTCGTCAGTACGTTGACTATGTTTGCGCGTGTATTATGTATATGTATTTGTATACGCGTAGCATACAACAATATGATTCGTTAACACATTTTGTAGATAAGATTTTTGAACGAGCCTAAGTCAATTTTTGACACAAATTTAAAGGGTTCCAAGTGTTTCTTTTTACCATTAATCATTCGTTTGCCCATAGTTAAATGAGTCCAAGCATTGCCATGAATAACTAGCAATTTAATTAAGTATATGTCATTTGTTTACACACAGTTGAATGATCAAACGGTTCTATTTCTAATAATTCAATTTAGCATACGCCATTTGTTTGTATACAGTTTAATTTGTCAAAGAGTTCTATTTTATCCACAGATAGGACTCTATCAGGTGCTACCACTCCGGGTTAGAGTGAACCTGAGAGCAATGGCGATGAAGAGGTACTCCACATTCTCCAGAGCTCTAGCATTACTAGAGCCTCGTTCTCAGATTATTTAATGTCATTTATATATTATTTGTTGTGGCCCCGGAAAGGTTCACTAATGAAAACGCAAATACAGATATTAGATGACAGATTATTTTACACAAGAAAGATAGAGTTACATAGAAAAGGTAAGAAGTCTCGTACTGTTCGGATAACACCGATATTGATCTGCCTCTGGCAGCGAAATCTCTTGTACTAATAACGGTGAGAAGTGTCCATTATGGTAAGATGAGTAAGGCTCCCACAACAATAATGAACACACATTTGGGGTGTTTTTACCTCTCTGGGGCTGTAGAATACACCGACGGCATCTCAGAAGAGTCAGACCCCCAACAAGTGTCCTGGATATGACACTAAATAATCTGATGGTGAGGTCCCAGTAACACTGGAACATTGGGGAATGCAGAGCATCCCTTCAATGCCATCGCTCCCAGGTGAACTCTGACCCAGAGTTGAGCACCTGACAGGGTCCTATCTATGAGTTAAATATAGCTAAACTGCGTACTTATACTAAAATGAATTGAAATGGAACTATTTGACTGAACTGAATAGCTTGAAATAGAAATAGTTTTGACAATTGAACTGTGTACAAAGGCTAAAATGAATTGTTTGAAATAGAACTGATTATTTGTATAAAAATACATTAGGAAATCAAATAACCTTCAAAGGTTGATATGCCATAAAACCCAAACAACCAAACAATTAAACCCTCTGCAGAGATGCAGACGGTGTTTCTACAGCACGCCCAGCTGACAGGGCAAGAAATATTAGCTACGAGTCTTTGATATAATATAACTGTGCAAAAAGCCTTTTGAAAAATGTATCGTGAGCGTGATTCTTTAATCTTTAGTCCTAAAATAAGCCGACACAGGTTTACATTGCGTTGGAATCAATAAATCAATAATAATAAACATAGAAAAATCTATAGGAATATTTATTTCTCTTACTGAGAAAAGATCTATAGAACAACAGATATTCTCGAAGAAAACTATTACACACTGATTCTTAAGAGACCTCTTAAAAAATGATATTTTCCTTTTTAAGCCACTTGGTGCTTCGACCTCTCGGGCACTTCCCTATCATCCGACTGCTTACTCCGCTCCTCCACCACAGCCGATTTTAATCCTGCTTATTGGACACCGTTTCCCAGAAATCTAAACAGAGCTTACATCGAAGGCTTGAAAAACAGAATCTGTACATATTCAAATATTTATGGTCAATACTGTAAACAGCTTTTATGATCAATACTCTATAGAAAGTACTAATCTACACTGTAAATATTTTTTTCAGCTAATCGTAAACTGTGACGTAGAAGTCACACTGGCATATTTCGCGCTCAAGATTTTTGCCCAAAATTTTGGGTTAGACCTGTATCTTCTGTATAAGTCGATCCCCATACATACAGGTTTCAGTTTCTTTGTTTATCGACTTTCGTGGTTTATTTTTAATCCACCATTGTAGAAGAATTGTTGATGCTATTTATCCCAAAAGTGGAGCAAATGTAAAGGGGTTCCTAGCTTATTTAAAGGTATGAACCCGAAAGGGAACGTAATAGCGCGACTGGATTACCTCGAGGTCACAGTCCATAATTTTAACACACTGAAATACAAGGTCTCAAACGTGGAGTAGGCTACTGGTAGGATCAAACTTTTAATCGTCAAAAGATTACCTTCAAGCAACATTTACGTAAAATATTGTGCCATATAATAATGCTAATGGGTATATACTTAAAAGCCTACTATTATGTCTTATTCAACTGTTATTGCTCCCGTAGTTTATGGTGTACGCAACTTTTCTCTGTAATCCTAATCACATCAGACATATATGAAACATGCAGATCTTATGTATTAGAGCTTTTTACAATCTCTTGCGCCATCATAAAATTGTGGAGATAAACAGCATACCGTAGTTGTCTGACTGGCAGCCTGGGTGCTTTGACGTTCTATTCAATGTTACCAGTCAGTACATCAGCTGTTGGAAACAGCGTTTAATATAGCATTAATATAATACTTAATATGTATTACAGTTTTATAATTTTATTTTAATCTCTATTAATTTGAGGAATATGGTCATCAAACATGAGTTTAAGTGGAAGACGCTTGTGGCAGTCGGTTGCAGTAACGTTAGATCGTGTATATTGATTGTCGGGAGTGTTTTTCCGCAGGATGATTAGTCTGTAGTAAAGGTTTGGGTCTTACCCTTACCTTATGAGTTAATCCTGAGCTTGGTAGTGATTTTCTCAAGCTTAAAAGATCGACTTGTACTCCACAATTTACGGAAGTTAACTTTCTGGTCAATAAATAACCAACGCCATTCAATTAATGAAACATTATATGGTGAACATCTCAAATCCAAAATCAGCGAAAAAATGTGTCAGCAATACAAAAACTGCTCTAACTTTGAATTTAACACACATATATATATATATATATATATATATATGATCCCCGGTCTTCCAGACCATTGGAGAATACTCTACTCATTAGGCTAATGTCCCAGTATATATATATATATGTATAACTCGACCTGGGACTGAACCCCAGTCTTCCAGAGAATACTCTACTCATTAAGCCAATATATATATATATCTATATATATTGGCTTAATGAGTCGAATATTCTCCAATGGTCTGGAAGACCGGAGTTTAGTCTCAGGTTGAGTCGCACGAAAGACTTAATGCCGCCTTGCTGAACACTCAGCATTATAAGATAAGGATCAAGGGTAAAGTGGAGCAATCCAGGGAATGGAGTAGTGTCCTTCCCTACAAGCTATTAAAAAGGGAGCCTTCTGTTCGCCCTTGACTAAGATCACCAACTTTTATATGTATAGATAGAATTTTTTTCCAACCTATTTTTATTAATTCTTTTGTGCTTCATTGTTCCTTTTCTTTCTTTCTTCTTTCCTTTCTAAATGCTTTTTAAAATTCATTTCATTCCCTCTTTATTTATTTCTTTCTCACTGTTTATCATTCGTTCTTTCTTAATTTTTTTCTTTCTTTCCATTTCTATCTTTATTTTTTTCCTTTTGTATCATTTTTTCACATTTTCTGTATCTTTCATTTTTTGCTTGCTTACTTTTTGTGTATTTCATTCTTTCTTTTTTTTTTTCATTTTCTTTCTTTCCTTTTCTATCTTTGTTAATTCCTTATCTTCATATTTCCCCTTTAAATTTTTTTTGGCTTTATTTTTATTTTTTTCATATTTTCTTTCTTTCTTTCTTTCTATCTTTCTTTACTTATTTCGATCATTCTTCATTTCTTTTTCCGTCCTTCTCTTTTCTTATTTTCTTTACGTTTCTATTTTTTCTCAATTTATTTCTTTTGCTTTCGTTTTTCTTTTTTCTTTTTTTCATATTTTCCCTTTACTTTTTTTTTGCTTTCACTTTCTTTACTTCATATTTTCTTTCTTTCTTTCTTTCTTTCTTTCTTTCTTTCTTTCTTTCTTTCTTTCTTTCTTTCTTATAATCTATTTATTAACAGTGTTAACTTTTCATTACAAAGACCGTTTATCTCTTAATTTTCACTTTATCTATTCATTCTTTATAATTTATTTATTTAATTATTTACTTTACCTCTCAATGAACAATAGCAAAATGCTTATCACAACAAAATCAACACCATAAAACAGAATTGATCAAGTAAACATGCAAATATACATAGGTATAAAATTAGCACACACAGACACACACACACACATATGTCTGTGTAAATATATAAATTTAAATATATATATATATATATATATATATATATATATATATATATATATATACTTCTTTTTGTGTATGATGTAGGGCTTGACATAAGCTCATAAATATTTGAACAAACAGACAACTTGCTTCTAATCGCTTCCTTTCAAGAGTTAAAAACAAGAACATTACTCAAGAAAATACAAATCTGATTGCTATCATAAAGACAAGAAATGCATTTTTTTTTGTTCTATATTTCCGAATGTTTTCAATAGAAAACTTTTTTTTTATGTCTTTGAAAATATTCCTATGAAGAGTGACATATAGATATTCATATATATGTTTGTGTGTGTGTGATTGTGTGTGTGTGTGTGTGTGTGTGTGTGTGTGTGTGTGTGTTGACTGTGCGTTTAATACACACATATATATATATATATATATGTATGTGCTTGTGTGCGTGTGTGTGCGTGTGTATATATATACATATATGAGAGTATATATCGTAACAGTTATCGTCAAATGAAGTGGAACCTGAAACCAAAGTTCAATGAATGGTTACCCAGTTATTCATGTAAGAATTACCTTGTTATTTATGTAAAGTACCATATAACAAATGTCTGCCGATATTCAAAAAGTCTTGATATTTTCACAACAATAATTAACTTTAAGTGTTGTCCATACGTATTTCAGGTATTCTTCTTATCGAACTCCTTTTCTGAGGTAAATAAATCATTTCAGAAATTCTCTCTGTCATGGAATCATTCCCAAAAGTCTTTCTGTTCTGGAATCATTACCGAATTTTTTTTCTATAGTTTAATCATTACTGAAATTATTCCTTTCCTTCAATCATTTCGGAAATTCTCTTTTTCATGGAATCGTTACCAAAAGCCTTTCTTTTCTGGAATTTTACATACATTTTTTTCTGCTGTTCAATCGTTACTTTTTCCTTCAATCCTTTCGGAAATCCTTTCTGTCATTGAACCATTCCCGAAAGCCTTTCTTTCGATGAATCATTACCGACATTTTTTCTGTAGTTTGAATCATTCCCGAAATTATTTCTTTCCCTCAATTGTTCCCGAAATCCTTTCTTTCTAGGAATCATTCAAGAAACTCTTTCAGCTTGTGTTTCATTCCTGAAAGTTTTTCTGTCGTTACATCATTCTCGAAAGCTTTCAGTCCGTGAATCATTTTAGGAATTCTTTCTGTTATCACATCGTTCACCAAATCTTTTTGATAGTTATACGCGGAAAGAAATTCAAGTTTAAAGCAAATTGGTGTATAGGGACTGTAAAAGCGACAGCTATTTAGTATTCAAGATCATTCCAGGTCGTCTCAATGATACGGACTGCATAACCCAAATTGAGTGTCTGTTCTGGTAAATACAGCAAGTCCTCCTTTGATAAGTTAAGTTTTATCAAAGCAAGATATTTTTGAGCAAATTTCTTGTTCATATGTGAACCCTTTTAATCCGAGTAGTTGATATTTGTGTCATTTCTTAGAAGAACAGTTATCGGGCGAGGTTTTGTTTCAGCCTGGAGTCCAATGTCGGAGAGGCTTAGTGATATGCTGGGATAGGGTTCTATAACGAATACATTATAACATGTAGGTCCACCTACCCAAATATCGACAATATATATATATATATGTGGTCTGGGAGACAGGGGTTCACTCCCAATTCGAGTCATGACAAAGACTCGAAAAATGGTACTTGATGCCACCTTGCTTAACACTCAACATTATAAGGTAAAGGATCAAGGGTAAAGTTGAGCAATTAGGGAATGGAGTAGCATCCTCCCGTCCACCTCGGTGCGGTAGCTATTGAAAAAGGAGCTTTCGGGTCATCCTCGACTAAGGTCCCCAACTAACTTATATATATATATATATATATTCACACACACACGCGCGAGCGCTTGCACACACACACATATATATAATTCTGTTCTTAATTTCACACAAGAAATCAATATCAACAATAAATTCCATTTCTTGGAGTACTAAAAGACACAAGCTATATTGACCGATTTATCACCACCATATATGAAAAACCTACTGACGTTAATCCCTGCACCCTCAATTTCAAAAGTGAAAGCCCCTTCTGTTATGAAAGAACAATTATAAAAACACTTATTTCCAGAGCTAAACTACTAACCTCCTCAGGAACTATCTTCCTTAACGAACTTAAAAAAATAAGACAAACCCTTATCAATAATGGGTTTCTCAACTACATTGTTGATACCGAAATTAAACTCTTCATTAATAAAACTGAACAACGTAATATAGACACCATCCTAAACCATAAATAATCAATAAATCTTTACTACAAAAACCAGTTTCATAGTTATCATAAGATAGATGAACATATATTAAAAAACTTTTCAAAAAAATGTTCTCCCTACCGATCCTACCAAAAAAGTAAGACAACATTTACTACAACAAACTTAAAACCTCCAACCTAATTATTTCTAATAAAACTTCCCGCTCCACCGAACTTCTTGATAAGAGAAACGTCGCATATATATTCAAAAGAAAATAATGCGTATGTTGGTCTTACCACAACAACTCTTTCCAGACGGCTTACAATGCACCTTAAAGATTCTAGCTCAATAGCCTTACATCTTAAAACCCATTCTATTCCTAAATCCAAATTTCGAAAAATTTTAGTCGAAAAAAGCACTATAATAGCACACGAAATAAATAAGTAACGATAATAAATCCTCGAAGCCCAACATATAAAAACAAAAACAAAAAAAAATAAAATCAATTGAATTATTTTTTAAAATAGCGGCAATTTTTTTAAATGCCTTTAGATTTTTTTTAAATATTCCAAATTTCTTGATAATATTCTTTTTCCGTTGATAGCGTTCTGTTTATTAAATTCATCGGCATCTCAGTTTTATCCAACTCTGCGTTTGCGTAGTTTTATTATGTTATAAAAAATTTTAAAAAAACTTTCAAAACTCTTAAAAAAACGCTCTTTACACATGCAAGCTACCCCTGATGATGGCCTATGAAAGGTCCGAAAGCGCTTGGAACAATTTTGGAATATTCATCCACTAATTTTAACCTGAAACCAAGACACTTATCAGGAAACTTGAAATAATCTTAATAAAATTATAGAGACAAAATGTGTCTTTATTATTTAATCAAACATGCTTAAATAAATGACTGCTGGTTAACTACATATACATACAAGGATCATTAAATAAATTTCCAGACTTTTTTCGGATGGGCACTTTTATTGATAGTATACACATGTAACTCTAGTCCCCTTCGAAGTAATCTCCTCCGGCTGCAATGCACTTGTTGTACCGTTCCAACAACTTCTGGAAGGCCCCATCAAAGTCCTCGTGCTGAGGAACTGTCTTGATGCCCATCTGTGACAAGGATGGAGTTGTGGACTGGTGCATTGTCCTGGTGGAAATGCCACAGACCCGATTTGAAGAGCGCTGGCCTCTTCCAACGGAATCTCTTCCTAAACTCCCTTAAAACCTCAACAAAGTATTCCTTGTTGACTGTCTGTCCAGGGGGAACCCAGTGCATATAGATCATATCAGTGCTGTCAAAAAAAGGATCATCAAAAGTTTGTGGGTGGATTTGCTCTGTCTGGTCTTCATGGGTCTGGGAGAGCCAGCATGCTTCCACTGGGAACTCTGCCTCTTGGTCTCTGGGTCACAGCAGTAGATCCAGCTTTCATCGCATGGCATTTTTTCTAAGTTTGAAACAGAATTTTATTGCATATCGTTCTTCTAAAGTCCAGATTGCATTTTTAAAATTCACCAGCTGTGACAATCAGGCTTTAGTCGGGTGTATTCCAATTGCTGCTGCAGCTGTTCATTTGAACCTGAAATCATAAAAATTGGTCGGTCATCTTATAAGATGTATAGCAATAACATACTGAATATTTAAGAGCCAACGACAATTTTAAGAGCCTGTATCAAAAAATTCTGGAAACTTATTAAAGGCACCTCGTATATATATGTATCCGTTATGATGATATGTGTAGAGATAGAAAGAGCCCTGGAACTAGTTCACTATTGTTCCCTGGCACATATAAACTCAATATATATATATATATATATATATATATATATATATGTATATATATATATATATATATATAGCTGTATGTATATATATGTGTGTTTTAATGTGTGTGTATTTGAGTTTGCAACTCTCCCTCTCCCCCCCCATCTCTCTCTCTTTTTCTGTATGTGGTTATTCTTGATTTTGTGTACATGTGGGTCAATACTTCTCTCTCTCTGCCTGACTCTTCCTCTTTCTCTCTCTCTCTGTCTTTGTCTCACTCTCTCTCTCTCTCACATACACACACACTCTCTTTCACATTTATCTCTATGTATGTTTTGCATGTGGTTGAGCTTGATTTTGTACATATGTAGGTATGTGTGAATGCGTTTTCAGTGTATATGTGGTGCGTTCCCACAACTGGACGACCTGTGCATCTTCTTTATTGCACACAGAACACGTGTTCTGAATTTTTCTAATAGTCGATGTGGGCAGGGATCGCCTTTTTAGCCGCCTGACAGAAAAGAACGAAACAGTCGACTGCTACTTTTATTTCCATTTTACACATAAAAAGAAATATTCAGACTTTAGCCATTAAATTTCACTTATAATGTGTAAATACTGCATTAATTCCACCCCTTGCTTCTCAACTAGTTCTCTCCCTCTCTCATTCTCTCTCTCTCTCTCTCTCTCTCTCTCTCTCTCTCTCTCTTAACCGAGATAAAAAGGAATAGACTGAGACGCATATATAGACAGATCCACAGATGTCAGTAGATGTCCTTAATTCACGGAGTGACTTCCACCCTCACTGAGTATTCTTTTATCATTTCTATCATATATAGGTTTCAAAATATCTATCCATCAATCTGTTTCGGTCTATATTTTCCAATTTCTTTCTGTATATCTATATTTCTCTGCGTTTTCCTATTTAGCTACCTAAGTAAAGTTTTTGGAGGTGCCCGTGTTGTAATGGTTATCGTCGTAGGAA
>CAUZXS010001398.1:15000-20000 GCA_963585895.1 Sepioteuthis lessoniana | reverse complement strand
TTGTTAATAAAACCTTATTACTAAAACCTGGTTAAGAAAATCTTATCACTAAAACCTTGTTACTAAAACCTTGTTTCTAAAACCTTATTACTAAAACCTTGTTAAAAAAACCTTGTTTCGAAAACCTTGTTAATAAAACCTTATTACTAAAACCTGGTTAAGAAAATCTTATCACTAAAACCTTGTTATTAAAACCTTGTTTCTAAAACCTTATTACTAAAACCTTGTTAATAAAAACTTATTACTTAAAGCTTGTTACTAAAATCTTGCACTGTTTTAGTAATAAGAGAGCCTCATAACCATCATATTATTGGGCAACGATTAAGATCGTTTTTAATCTTTGACCAATATTCTAACATAGATAGATAGACAGATAAATAGATTGTTTTTCTTTGGATTATTTCCAATGTGGCCAGAACTGGAATGCAACACATCTGCTAATATGAATCAAATTTAGGTCCGACCACAATTCCATATGAGTTGTCCTTTCATTTTTTAAAATCTTTTGTTATTACTCGTCTCTTATCTAGTATTTCCATGTGTATGTGTAGGAGTCCATAAGAAAACGTCGCTTATGAGTTTTTTCTTGCTTCACCATGTCTGATTCATCTTACATGGGTGGTTTTTGAGATGGGAGGTAAGTTGCCTTACAGCTGCTGTTTTGTATGGTGCTACTTCTGGGAATTGTTCAAAACAGCAAGAATTACTATTGTGAAATTGCCATCTACCTTATAATCCAAGCGTTTTACATAAGTCTAAGTAGTGCTACCATACAGAAGTACTGACGCAGCTCAAACTTAAAAGAAATTTGTTTCATTTTATATATATATATTATATATATATATATATATATATATATATATATATATTATATATATGCACGCACACAATTATGATTAAAATTTACCGTTAAAAGTGTTCTTATTCAACAAAACTCTACATTTCCCCACGTACGGCAATATCACTGTCTTTTCAAATATAAAATTAAAAAGCAAAACTAGGATAAAAACATACAATTCTGAGTTTCTCGTTGACTCTCTTCAGGTGAAACAGTATATATATGTGTGTGTGTGTGTGTGTGTGTGTGTGTGTGTGTGTGAATATATAAAGAAAAAGTAATAAAACCGACGGTATGGAAATATGATAGCACAAGTCATTCAGAGGATGTATTTATTTATATATGGACTGATGATAATAACAATTATATATATATATACATCTATAGTCATCCACAGACAGATCTGTTTCGTTCTATCAGAACTCATTAGTGTGGCTAGACAGTATCTCCCCGTAGCTGGGATCGAAACCGGTTGACTATAACGCCAAGCCAAAGCTTCTAACAATTTAGCTACGAGGAGATATTTGCTACATTTTAAACGGCCTATGAATCACAATTACTATTGTTTACATACATCCGTTCAACGGCCGCCGAGATCTCAATTCAAATACGAAGAGACTTGCAAAGGCGCTAATGGCAACACGATTACTTCTTCGCTAGAGAACTCGACCCTACGGGGGTAGGGGAGTATAATATATCTAAGTCATAAACATATATATATATGAAGATATTCTGAGCAGGTATTTTTGTATGCGAAGAGAATAATAATCTTATAATAATCATATCTTCTTTTTTTATTATTAAAAAGCCAATATTTTAACTATTATAAGTCTCTTATGAAAACTATTATGATCACTTTAGCTTATAATTCATATATCAATTTTAGTAATATTATTTATGTTATTATCATCTTTTAGGATATCTTGTTTTTCATATATATATATATTATATATATATATATATATATATATATTACTTTTATCGTATTCGGGGGGAATTGATTTAGGTATTGTCCATAGTTGTATGTATCCCTAGTACTTTCTGACACGCGTTCTGACACCCTTCTGACACAAGTTCAATAGCTCAGCTTTTAAAAAAACATTCATGCCCAACAACACAACTACGAAAAAATCTCACCGACAACACAACAATACTCGAACATCAAAATAATAAACAAAAACTTCAGATTCTCGAAGCACTATATATTAGAAACCTGCAACCAGCACTTGATAGAATTAATTTTCAAACCAGTGCTAATGTACTTAAATGTCTTTAGCTACTGGCACTATTTACAGAATTACATTTAAAAGCAAACGCCATAATCTTCAACGGCAAAGACGTCCTACACAGTAGTATTTGCTAAAACAAAAGTTACATCACTTTTGTAATAGATTCTCCCCTGATGATGGCCCAAAGTCGGGCAGAAAGTACTAGGGATACATACAACTATGGAGAATACCTAAATCAATTACCTGCGAATACGATAAAAGTAATACGGGAATTCGAACGGATCCAGAAGAAAATATGTAGGCATAAAATGTCTATTATGTTTAATGAAATTTGCATATATATATATATATATATATATATATATATATATATATATATATCAGCTGCAGCAATAAATAAGCAGAACCCTATCAATTTATTAACGAATCTTAATTTTCTTCTCCAAATGAAATTCATAATGAAACAATATTCAATCAAAACGGATATTATTAGGTGTTATTTATTAATAAACTTACCTGCATTAAATGTTTTTAACGAAAATAAAACTTCGATACCACTGCTTCAAAAAACAAAATTGCATAAATATACTTTCGGGCCTGACTGATTTTTGACTGCAACATTCTCAGAATTTTTAAAATTTTAACTGTCCAATTAGAAAATTAATAAGTAAAGTTATTGTAAAGTTGGCGACCGTAGTCGAAGGTAACTCAAAGGTTCCCTTTTCAATAGTTACAGCACTTTCCATGGATTGCTCCACTTTACCTTGATCCTTACCTTATAATGTTGGGTGTTAAGCAAGGTGGTATCAAGTGCCATTTTTTTGAGTCTTTGGTATGACTCGACCTGGAGTTGAACGCCTGTCTACCGACCATTGCCGAATACTCTAACCACCAGGTCAATGAGCCGATTCTAAAATATTCTCATAATATATCGTCAGAAAAAAATTAACTTTTTATTGAAAGCAATTGTGGTTTAATTACTTTTGATATATATATATATATATATATATATATATATATATTGTGTGTGTGTGTGTGTGTGTGTGTGTGTGTGTGTGTGTGTGTGTGTGTAAATAAAATCAATGCCGATGAATTACAACTGTACATTTCCAGTAGTACTTTTAATAGTAGTAATAATAGAGTTCGAGCAACTGACGCCAGTTCGATACGACACTCATAGATCGAATGTAAATGAAACTTTCTGTTTGTGTGTCTGTCTTATAACAAAAAAAGTTTCATAGGAAAAAAAAAAATGTACAAATTAGTTATTCAGGTAATTTTTTTCATAAATTTCACACTTCACGAATTACCACATTTTTTTTCGATTTACATTTTAATGTATTTTAACTTTAAAACAGATAAAACTATTTGATCAAATTATAGCCCAATCGGCTGGGACTGTCGAATACACTGACTGAATCTCTGCAGAGGGGTAGTACCTCCAACAAGTATCCTAGATTTGACATTAAACAATCTGATGGAAAGGCTATCGTATTAGAGATTCGAGGAATGTGGAGAACTCTTTGATTGCCCTTGCCCCAGTCCACCCTGACCCGGAGAGGTACCACCAGATAGGGTCCTATCTATGGGTCAAGTAGAACAAACTATGTATATAAACAAATGACTGATGTTAAATTATGAGAGTTATATAGCAATACTTGAAACCATTTAACTGTGTTCAAAAAGAGCTTAGACCCATTTAAGAATGTTATCGACAAAAAGTGTTTATAAATCATAAATACATTTGATATGTGTATATAAAGATGATTTGGTATTAAATAACCAACTATACTTGATAAGCTATAAAACCCAACCAAACTAAACCAAACCAAACCAAAGTTTGATCAAATTAAGCTTGAACCAAATATGCATCGTGTGATGAAATCCACGCTCGAAAATTAAATGGATCAGCATCACTTCTATTAGTCTCCCTCCCTTATATATATATATATATATATTGGTTTATTGATTGATTCTAACATCTTGTCAAACCATCAAGGATTATTTCATGGCTTGAGGTTAGGTAATTGCTTTCATTTTATGCTTATATTTACATCGTGTTGCCGTTTCTTTAAACCTTTTTGGATTCATTTATATAAAATCTAGAATTCCAACAATGACCAAGTCACCTAGGGCTGCAGAATACACCAACAGCGGCTCTGCAGAGGGGTAAGATTCAACCAACAAGTGTTTGGGATATGATATTTAAATATCTGATTGTGAGTTTGCAGAGATGCGGAGTATCCTCTCATTGCCATTGCTCCCAGGTTCAATCTGGCCTGGAGTGGTAGTACCTGGTAGGGTCCTAACTATGGGTTAAAGAGAACTAAACAATATACTTATGTTAAACTGAATTGTTTGAAATAGAACCGTTTATATGAAAAAAAAAAGGATTTGGCATTAAATAACCTACAATAGTTGATATGCCATAAAACCAAACCAAATCAAACCTATCTAATTCAAATAATTTGCAAACATATCTAGTTGACTCATAGAACGGAACCTAACTGAGTGAATATGGAAGAAATGGCAACAAAGAGGTACTCCATACTTACCAGATCTCCAGAAGTCAACGGTAGTTTAGTTTCATAGCCAGGACAAACTTAGTAGGCTTTACTCTTTTGCTGCGAATATTGTCAGTGTATTCTTTGCTTACCAGATAAATGGATACAATTAATATTTAATATTAAAACATCTTTAAGCTCACACATTTTGGTGAACCTGTATTTTGTTGATCTCAGGGGAAGTCCCCGAGTGTCGTAGCTAATGTGCTGAACAGCGACATCCTTGTAAGCGTGTTCGAGCTCATGTCACGCTACAATGCTTACTTTCGGACTAATATCCCTTGGAAATTTATAAACACTTTCATCCCCCACCAACTATTGTTTGAATGATACTACGGCTCTCCTTCCACAAGGAAGGCTTTGGCATTA
>CAUZXS010001398.1:0-12500 GCA_963585895.1 Sepioteuthis lessoniana | reverse complement strand
CATCAGTCGCGATGATCAGTGGAGGACTCATCACATAGCAGGTGACGGTTTCCCATCCTGGCGATGTGGATACTTCTGTCACATGTTCTCGACCTTTTCAAATACTTCAATATTGGAGACGAATTCACCACAGTAAATGTCGAGGAACCGTTTGAGGAGTCAAAAGTGGCGACGATATATCTGGGTCTATACAGGCTGATCTTTGTGCCCTTCTTAAGGTTTTTATGCTTCAAGGTTTTCGGACTCCTGTCTTCATCTTTATTGCTATATTCACAATGTTTCGGCCGTTATGTCCTCTGGCCTTTTTAGATGTTTCTTGATCTTGGCAGCCTACATGGAACTTCGAATCACGACCATTATTTACTCAACGGGGGTTGCTTGTTCTGATTCTGTGACCCAGTATAAGTTCTAAGTATTCATGTGTTGTTACTCGCCTGTAGCTGCAACCTCCAGATGATTGTCTCTTTAGAAGCTTAGGGAACCAACGCCTATAACCGTTACGCTATGTATCCTGCTGGATAGTTCAGAGTGAATATTTGGGACTTATAAACTTAATATTCTCACACTACGATTACTACTACTTTGTATGATTTTTACCTGTGCTCATATTTCAATTTTTTTAAATGAATATCCAAGCTCATTTCTCACCAGGGAAAACCATTAACAACATCAGCAAACGGCAGCTAACAACTCTTGAAAAGTCAAAGCTAAACAAAGGTCTCAACTTCACCACCACCATCAAGCGGATCCCTTACTTAGATCTAATAGCACCTATTGAGGACGCAGCTTTCAAAATTCCAAAATCCCAAGCTGATGAGCTAAGATGGAAAGTGAGACAAGCACTTGAGATATCAAAACCTCCAAACCTAAGTAAAGTTGGTGACCTTTGCAAGGGTGACCCGAAGGGTCCCTTTTCAATAGCTACTACACCGAGGTGTAGGGGAGATCGCTACTCCTTTTCGAGGATTACTCCACTTTACCCTTGATGCTTACATTAAAATGCTGAGTGTTAAACAAGGCGGCATCAAGTACCATTTTTTGAGTCTTTGGTATAAATCGATCAAGGATTGAACCCCGGTTTAAACTAAACATCTCTAAATCAGAGAGACTGGCCATCAAATCGCTACAGGATCATAATAATATCATAATCCTCCCAGCTGACAAAGACAATGCAACTGTGGTAATCGATAAGGTGGAAAAAGTAGAAAAGTTAAGTTAGTGACCGTGGTCGAGGGTGACCCGAAGACTCCTTTTTCGATAGCTACTACACCAAGGCGCTACTCTTTTCCCTGGATTGCTCCAATTTACCCTTGATCAGTGCCTTAAAATGCTGAGGGCTAAGCAAAGAGGCATCAAGTACCATTTTTTAAGTCTTTGGTATGACTCGATTAGGGATTGAACCCAGGTCTCACGGGCCATTGGCAAATACTAGGGTGGAATACTCCAACAAATTAGCGGACTTGATTGGCAATGGTGGCTATTGTAAAATAAAAAAGGACCTGAGCCAAAAAACGGAAAGGAAACTGTCACAGATCCTCGGTAAGAACAAAAATCGTATACCATAAATAAAATACAGACAGCAAACTCCATATTACAGCAAGATTATGGAGCCGATTTTGCTTTACTATTTACCACTAGCTGGAAGAAGAATTGTTGAATTCATACTTTTCCTAAGTGAAATGTAAACAGGCTTGTCCAGGGTTTGAACTCAGGTAACTATGTCGATAATGACCAGTGCACCACAAACGCCTAATTCATTATACCAATATATATATATATATATATATATAAACTAAAGTTGGTAACCTTCTTCGAGGGTGAACCGAAGGTTCCCTTTCAATAGGTGTTGGTGAGGACGCTACTCAATTCCTTGGATTGCTCTACTTTACCCTTGATCCTTATATTATAATGCTGTTTAGCAAGGACGCATCAAGTAACATTTTTGAGTCTTTGGTATGACTCGACCTCGGATTGAGCCCCGGTCTCCCGGATCATAGGCGAACATTCTATTCATTAAGCCCAGTCTACTTACTCTAATATATATATATTGCCCATGAATAAGTAGACCTCTATCAAATTTGATACAATATTATCTTACTTTAGAATACAGCACGATTTTACTATTTCCAGGAAAATTTTGTGAATTAAAAAAATATTGTAAGTCATTATTTATTTCCTAACACCGCAAAAGAAAATTCTGTTAAAGAACTCGCTAAAGTTAAAAAATAAGTAAACCCCTTATATTCATTTATGCAATTCTATTTTTGCTTTCAGAGTCGAACAAGAATTATGATGAACGGGGTCTTTTTTCCGCATGGATCGTTCCAAGCCACTTCTCTTGGCTTTAGTTTCGCAGCGAAAGGTGGAATTTAGTTTCATTAAACGATGGATATTTTAAATCCTGGGAGTTAATTTTGTATGATGTTTCATGTTCCACGTGCTAGTAAAAGATATGAAACAAAATATGAGGATAGAAAGCACGAAAAACTTCAATCGACTTCAAATGATGCCGCCAATTGACAAAATAATTCACACTATATCTGTTAAAAGTGACATCACGGGCAGTAAAGGACTTATATCCTCAACCAAAAGCGTACCCACTCAACAGAGCCCTTAAAAGCAAGTGTCCAGCTATTAACGTTGGACTCTATTGCCATTTCCGTTCTTCCAATTGAAGAAGACAGCCATCTTGGTCATTTGATCATTCATCATTTTAACCATCAGGAGCAATTTTAGGTAGAAATTTTTTCAAAAATCTAGTTTTTTATTCATTTATTTTTATTCTTAGATGAAGCATTGTCAGTCATTATGATTATAAATTTTGATTAGTGTAGCACTGTCGCCAATGACAACTATTTCAGTTATGACGAGTAGTCGACTGAAGAGTGGAAAATTAATAAAAAGAAACAATTCGTTTTAACGTTAGAATCTTCATTGTTTTATTATCTCTCTGTTGAATCTATGGGACCGCAACGACAGACAAAAATTGTCAGTTAGTTGGATTTTACGGCATATCAACCTATATAACATCAATCCTCTTTATACACACGTTAAAAATATACAATTTGTGAACAAATAATTTGTAACATTTTCACACAAATCAGAACTTATTTCTTTGTACAGTCAAATATTTTCAAGTACTGCTATCTAATAGAAATAATTCTTTTTAATATTAGTCAATTGTTTGCACACAGTTAAATCATTTCAAGTGTTGCTAACACGGATTATTCTATTTATCATTTGTTTACTCAGTTAAATGGCTTCAAGTATGGCAGTTTAACATTAACCAATTTGTTTGCTCACAGTTAAATGGTTAACAAATGTATTTGATCCATTGATTGAGCTCTAACAAACAATTGCACTCTGGGTCAATGGACGTGGGAATAATGGCAAAGAAAAGGTACAATAGATTCCCCAAAGCTCCGGGACAGAAACCTCGCCATCAGTTACCGTTTAGTGTCATTCATAGGACACAGGTTCTATTTGATTCATATATGGGACCATAACATGTACAGCCACTCTGGGTCAGAGTGAACTTGGGATCAATGGCAATGAAAAGGTACAGTACATTCCCTGGAGAGGATTGGAGACTCACCATCCGATGGTTTAGAGTGATATCAAGGACACTCGATGGTGGGGGAGTCTTAAGCATCTGCAGAGAATGCAGTCAGAGTATTCTACCGTGAGCCGGCTTTCTTCGTTCGCCTTCTCCGTTCACCTTCTACCATTTCAGCCACTTAGGAAAAAACCGAATCAAGAAATCCTTTATATATAAATATATATATAACTCAGTAACTCCGCAGAATTACGGAGAGACACAAGGTCAATTTTTTAACGGAGTTTAATCGGGTTGAATACAGTTTCCCTTCTCCTTCATTTGTTGTTATACCGAAGTGAAAGACCCTGTCTGTCTTACCTGTTTACCTCAAGATGAACGGAGAATATTTGAATAAATACTTTTCACAAAGGTATTAGTTCAATGTGAAATGAAAACCGACTCACCCATGTCGATTTTCTAAGTTGATAACCATTACAACCTGAGTGCCTTCAGAGGTTCACAGAACACCTCCACATAACTTACACCTCATGATTTCGGCCATATCCGTTCTACATGACTCTTGATAAAGCCTATCTTGTTACAGCTAGCCAACTGGAAGAGATGTTGAATCCTGTCATATCATCTTTCTTTCGGCTGCAAGTTTTTCTTTCTTTTTTTTTTCTTCTTTTTTTTTAATTACTTACCTATTTTCCCCTCGGCACAATACGATGCTGCTTTAGTTTTCATTGTCATCTTTTTAAAATTTTAATTGCTTTTTTTTTTTGCATGCTATATTTTATTCATTTATCTATTTATTATATTAATTGATCCGCAGTTTAAAATCTTCATTTGAATTTAAAATATAACAATTAGAGATGTTCAAAGCTCCAGTTACACAATTATATATTTTGCCAAAAAATGCTGATCAAAAGATTTGAGATTGCTTATCTAAATGTATCGAGAATTAACATTGATATGTCTCGACGCCATTAAAATGTTTACACTGCTGTCTTTCCCAAACCTTTTTAATACATTTCAAAGAGAATAAACAATATGGACAGTGTGTTTAATGAATTGATTGATTTTATTCTGTTCGCCAAACAAACGCAAGTTTTGTCGGCAGGGCTTAGAATATGTTGACTGCATCTTCTACTGTGAAATAACAACCCTACCGAAAAAAACAAAACAAATAGGAGGATATTCTGAGTATGGCATTATACCGCTGAGTATCGATAATGAAGAGGCCATAACGCTTTTGTTTATAATACATATATGTATATCTTCTTTATTGTCACGGCCGAAATGGCTGCATGTGAGAGAGAAAGAGACAGAGAGACTAAGAGAGGGACAACTGCTATCTTTGACGCCGCGTTGGGGCTACACATTCAGAGTCTTACTTCTTTTTTGACGGTAGTTTTGATACAGAACCGTTTCTCAGCCGTCGGGCGTCTACTCGTTGGTTGCTCTCCGTATCAGATCGAATTTCTGTCTCCGAGAATCTCTTGTCATTATATAATATTCTTAACACCCACACATTTTTCTTCCGGTCCTCAATTTACGTGATTTATTTCCGCTGTACCCTTGTTTACGCAGGTGCGAAATCCTGTTTAGAAACCTACAGCTAACATGTTATCAAAGGTCAATATGTAATATCTGATGTTAAGGCTCCAGTTCTGAAGATCTGAGGAGAATCGAGTATACTTTCATTGCCATGACGCCAAGTTCCACTATGACTCGTTGTGGTAGTATCTTTTAGGGTCTTATCAATGAAATACTATAGCATCACATTTTTGGATAGTTAGTTTATCAATCCTGTCTGTGCCCACGTTGTGTTTGAAAGATCCACTGACAAGGAATGACACAATCCAACCAGAACTTTTTCTAACGGTCGGGATAATCCGTTGGAGAAAATTTGCCGGGGTGTTGGCAACACAAAAACAAGAAGAACTCTCTGTCAACAATTAACAATCATTTATAGTTCGATGTTCAGACAGCTTACTGTAGCAGGAGACAGAGAGAGAGAGAGAGACAGAGACAGAGAATCTGTGAGGGTCTATAAACAGACACAAAGAGACACGCACCTCCCAGCCCTCAGAACTCTCTTCTTATACCTGATCGACTGGCTACTTTTTCAATATTCGCTAATTTTTATATATTCAAATTCAGGATATCGATGGGGGTGATGTCATCTTGCTGAATTATTAAGTCATCTCTCACGTGTCCAAAATTCCCGGTTTTTTCTTCTCCAATCAAACATGTCACAGACCAGATATGAATCCATTTTGTTTACATTTTGGCCTTCGTGTGTTAAACGTTATATACTCGTTTAAACTTTCCAATTAACCATCACAGCAACTGTGCCACATCAATGGTTCAAATAGATCTATTCGAAAAGTATTAGTATTGAATAGAAATAACTGATACAATCATCATGATTATCATTATTATCAAGTCACACTGACCACACAGACTTCTCTCACCATCCATCCCTCTTGGCAAGTTATTTTGAATGCATCCAGTGTCCGCACAGAACTGATGTACGTAAGTCTTTGCTATTCGGCCAAAACTGGCATGTCAGTTTGTTGGAGCCTATAAGAGAACGTTGCTTATGAGTTGGTCCTTACTTCACCATTAGTGCGTCGCCTGTCTTGTTCGTCTTGCTTAAATGGTTTGTGAGATGGGCGGTAAGTGGACATACAGCTGCTGTTTATCAAGGGTTGCTTCCTGGATTTCGTGAAAACTGCGCATATCGTTCTTGTGTTGTTCCTATCTAGCTTTTCTACAGCCATTTCCTGAGTGTTGACGTGGTGCACCTATACAGTAGTTTTGACATAACTACAGCTTAGAAAAATCCCGTTTTATCTTATTGGAGAGATCTGATTTCTCTATAATCAATAAACCGTCTATAGCAGTCTACGCCTTTACTAGGCATGTGTTGACAACTTTTTCAGTAGATGAAATATTGCTGCCGAAGTACGTGAACTCGTATACTAATTATTGGAGATGACTCATATTTTTTAAAATACATGCACTCTGTGTTAATTACTTCTATTGTTTATTTCAGTTAATGCAATACGGATTCGGCTTGGACAGGTGTATTTGGGTGAAGCGTCAGACCACCTGTGTAGTCTGCGAGTGTTATTGTTTCTGTAAGATAGAGACTAATTCTTACCTCTTTTTTTTAGTGTAAAAGTATTTACTTTTTTTTACTTCTACTAACGTTCGAAGTATGCAGATTATAAACAAAGATGGTGTCACTGTATCTCTATGCAAATGCAAAACTCCATCGACAATGTCAAAGAAATCAGTGTCACAAATCCGCTTTTGCTTTCATATTTTTGTAGGACCGCACTAAAGCAGTAACAGTTTCTTTGAGGAGACAAGATGTTAGTAATATTTGATTCATCTTTCCTCTGTGTATGGAATCAAATGCTTTAGATAAAACTACGAAAAAAAGTGTTACCTCGAAATTTTTTTAAGTACTCTGTCGATGATTGGACAGATAGGCAGAAGCTCTGAGCTTTTAGATCGATTCTTCCGAAAACCTTCCCGATATTTCCCTGAGGGTTTTCGTGGTTTCAGGTTGGACACGATTGAGTTATAGGACATTCTAAATCTTAGGAGCTAGAGCAGTAAGTAAGTCGATCAATGACTTCAGAAGGATTTCCGATCAGGTTTTTGAAATGTTCTTTCTACTTCTGAAGTATTTCTTCTTGGTTGACAGCTTTTAGTTTTGCTCTCTCGGTGCTCTTTCTTCAGTTCAATTCATCAATTGTCTGCCATCCAGAATAATCTTTTTCCACCAATTTTCTGGTTTTATCGATTTGAGCTTTAATGTATCCTAATTATTCTTTTTGTTATGGACTAGTTAGTTCTACCTGGGCTTTCATAAGGTTCCGCACGTTGGCATATGATGTTTTTTTTTATTAAGTAAAGATGCTTTTTTCATGTGATCTTGTTTCTTCTCGAGCTGCTATTGATTGCTGTTGACTCCGATGGAACTCGATAGTTGGCTCTTAGTTTGTTTGGTATGCACTCGGCTGCTGCTTCTATATGGGTTGTAACAAAGTGTTCTTATTCGTCATTCCGAATATCTCTTTCCCATGTCATCTGATGAGTATCAAATTTGTTTCTTACAGTTACCGTATATTGATTTCTATTTTCACTATCGGCAAATGGGCACCAATCGTATCATGAGGATTTAACTTTCTGTTTCTCATTTCCTTGTTGAGTCAGGCGAATCTTTGCCGAAACGATTTAGTGATCGGAAGACACTCAGTCCAAAGATGAGTATGCATCTCAGTTCCCAGTCAAATTTATCTTCTTGTTTATGAATATATAATCAAGCTGTGCGTAAGAGATGTTTGCGTTGGAGAAAGTCCATAGTTTTCTTTCCCTTTTTTGGAATTAAAATTTTTGGTATGCTATTCTTTTCTAGAGTGAAAACCTGCAAGACATTTCCCCATTTCTGTTTGGCGAGTTGTGTAAACAGAATGTCTTGTTTGAATCTTTGCCTAAAAGAGCATTCATGTACCCATCGATTATTAGAACGTTGTGTATGGGAATGTGTCGGAAAAGGAAGGATTGCTCGTTGTAGAAAATGAAAGTCCGTTTCATCACTGCTATTATTAGGATTGTAGAACGAGACAATTGTTTTGCAGGGCTAGACATTAAATGAAGCACACATCATTCTCGATGGGATTCTCTAAATGGTATTGAGTGATTTTTAGGCACGAGGACTGAAAAGCATTTCTGCAACGCCTATGACGACTCTGGCGGAGTTTTCAACGCAGGTACAGAGACAAATATCCATTCCTTACCATTATTAGGGTATTTCATTTTTACTTCGCTAGTGTAGTAAAACATTAATCTTACGCTTCGTAACAGCAGACATGTAAAACCAGTATAACAGTCTGCTACGGTGGAGAACATTATACGACCCACACAAGCATATAATAACGGAAATTATAGGAAGCAGCATTGTGAATGTGAATTAAAATAGATGATTCCAAAAACGGGTTAACAAACATGTTTCACCAGATACTTAGCTGAAGAATTTCATTGGTCTTAGACTTGGGTAAAAAAGTTCAGTCAGGAAACTACTAAAATTAATCAATAAATGTAGCGTCTATTGATGATAAAAAAACAGTTCATGAACGACTACCAATTGACACTATATAACTATTCCTTATTCGTATAAAGAATAGTTTCTTGAAGCTATATTTCTGTACTATGGTCTAGTGGGTAGAATGTTCGCCCATGGTTCGGGAGACCTGGGTTCAATCCCTGGTCGCGTCATACCAAAGACTTTAAAAATGGTACTTGATACCTCCTTGCTTAACACTCAGCAATATAAGGTACGTATCAAGGGTAAAGTGGAGCAATCCAGGGAAAGGAGTAGATCCCTCCCCTACACCTCGGTGTAGTAACTATTGAAAAAGGACCCATCTGGTCGTCTTCGACTATGGTCGCAAGCTTTACGTATTATCAGTTACTTGAAGCCATAAATCTGTGTGCAAATTATTTATATTAGATTGAAATACTTGATATGATATAAACATGCGTGTAAAAAAGAAACTCGGAAAAAACGCAAAAAATATTAATATGAATGTATAGTGAATGAGATTCTCCATATTTCAGCATAAAATATCCCTTGATGAGTATATATGCTGTTAAAATCAATTAATGTATTTTGCCAAAAACTGCAGATCAAAAGTCTTCAGACTGCGGGTCAAAACGTATCAAGAGTTGACACTGATACGTCTAGCCTTTATCTAGACACTAAGAGTGCTTTCTATCAAAAAATTTTTGATAATTTCCAAGACAATTGGCAACATTAGCCCAATATTGAATGAAACTATTGTAGGTCCGTTCCTCAAGCTAAATATATCAAAGGATTTAGCATTGACACTCATTAGATAGGGTGGATGTACTTGTTCTACTACTATAACACCATTTGAATGCCTCACCAACCGAGACAGATATCAACACGTGACTAGCAAAGGCATGGACAGCAATCGATAGCCAATCGGTCATATGAAAGTCAGACCTGACCGATAAAATAAAACGCAGTTTTTTTTAAGCAGCGATCCTGTCGATACTGCTGTTTGGATGCACTACATGGACGCTGACAAAACGTATGGAGAAAAAGCTTGACGGCAACTACACAAGAATACTGCTAGCAATATTGAATAACTCATTGAAGCAACAACCCACAATGCAGCGGCTGTACGGCCACTTACCACCCATCATGAAAACTATCCAAGTTAGACGAAGCAGACATGCGGGACACTGCTGGAGAAGTAGGGACGAACTCATAAGTGACGTACTCCTGTGGACCCCCTCACATGGACGAGCAAAGGCAGAGACGACCAGCTAGAACCTACATACAACAGCTCTGTGCCAATACAGGATGTAGCCTTGAAGACCTACCGGAAGCGATGGACGATAGGGTGGCGGGAGAGGGTCAGGGAGATCCGTGCTGCTGGCACGACATGATGATGATGATGATGATGATGATGGAGAACTTGCACACGTTTTTTCGGAGGGAGGTTTTATTTTTTCACTCTGCCTCTATACCGAGCTTAAACAAGTATATATTAAGTATACATCATTTTAGCATATTATTTCAACTTTAGCACTTATCAGATTATGTGGAGGTACTTATTTTCATGTTACAAATATCATTTGCAATACTATTTTACCAGTTTCTAGTATTTGTAATTTTTTAATGATGGACACCTATATATCAAATAGAAGAATATTATCTCAAAATAAAACAAAAGGCAAGAACCATAGAATATCTGTTATATAATTAAGGAATGATTTTTTGTTTTAATCATTTTTCATTAATTATATTTTATCATGCAGTTTGGTTGGGCTTTGAACTGATCCGGATTAAGAGTTCAGGTGTGTAGTCAATTGGTTGCAGTTTAAGCTCGCGCGAAAAGGATATGACAATCACCATTGTTATAATAAACCCCAGACAGGAAATAGGCTGGAGTGTGGATGACGTTATGCCCAGAAGAGATGGGCTGAGAATTTGGAAGATTTTGAAAAAGATTTAGTTGAGTTCCGACCATGGTTTAGAAAAGTTGGGTCCGACCATGGTGTTGAGAAATTGAAGTCTGACTGGTGTTGAGAATTGAGATTGGATCACGTGATGTACCAAACGTTGGGGGTGTTGTTCGCATAGTGTAATTACGAAAGACTTTTAAGAACTGTGTCTCTCTCCTCGTGTCGAAAAACCGAACAACAGAGAGTCCGCCTGTGTTTTGGATATGTATTTGTAGTACCGTTGGATTGATATGATTATGGTTGTGGTATACAACATATCCCGCAGAAACTCTCACAGATACGTACTTCACAGAAATACATATGCAACATAGTCTGGAAACAGCAGGAATAGGCATTGGCCTCAACATAAGAGCAAACAAAAGTCCATTTGTTTTAAACTAGATGAAACCATTTCCACTTTAATTGCCAGGCTCGGAAATTAGTTGTCGATTTCATATACCTTGAAAGCCATATCTCATTTACTGAAAGCAATGTCGACATATGCATGAACTACTATTAACTAGTTATCCATCATATTGAAAATTGATCTCCCTGATAAAAAATAAAACAGAATTCTTCCCAGCTATGGCTTTCTCGGTACTAATATATGGTTGCACTACCAGGACTCTAACGAAATGCTTGGAGTAAAAGCTAGATGAGAACTACACAAGAATGATATGTGCTGTTTTGAACAAATCCTAGAAGCAATACCTCACAAAACAGCAGCTACATGGCCACTTAACTCCCATCCCACAAGCATTCAATTTAGACGAACAAGATACGATGGGCGCTGCTGGGGAAGCATGGTCGAACTCATTAGCGATGTTCTCCTATGGACTACTACAAACGGTCACACGTCTTATATACATCAGCTCCGTGAAGACACTGGATGAAGTCGACAATACCGGTTAGGAGCGATGGATGATAGGGACGGATGATGAGAGAGAGAGAGAGAGCATGACTTAATGATGATGATGATGATGATGATGATGATGATGATATTTCATGTAGCACTCCACGATAAGTCCTCAACACTCAAACATTATTGGTTGGTAGGTTGGTTGGTCACTTGGTTTAAAGATGGGACACTAACATTTATTCCTGTTCTAGATTAAAATGGGAGTTACGAAGGAGTGGTTGCACACTCACCAGAGCTCAAGAACAGGAACCTCACCATATGATATAGTTTAATGTCATACCCAAACACAGCAACATTGTAAAGGGTTAATCATTCAGATATTATAAACCCCCAACTCCAAAAAATTTTTTAAAAACTGCTGAATATTCTTGCATGAATAGTCTGCAAGGAAAGAAAAAAAAATCTCTTCAAAGACCACAAAATGTTAGGTTTTCTTATTAAATTGTGATTACCGAAATACCAAATTTTTATGAATATTTATAAACCTTTTATTTGCGACAAATGACAAAAAAAGAAAAGAATTGAGAATGTCTGCCGCTAATTCTCTGCGCGTTGGCAGAAATTCGGTTAAATTAAGATTAACTTCACTGATAAGAGAGAGAGACCGAAAGAAAAGACACCTCAATGTTATTCATGGGATTTTTGAACGGATTTCATTTATTTCAAGAACATTTTAATTCAATCAGTTTTGGTTCAAGGATTAACGGAAAGTAACGAACGACAGTATACCTTACTGTAGGTATATTAAAGAAAACACACGAAAACACACACACTCTCTCTCTCTCTCTCTCTCTCTCTCTCTCTCTCTCTCTCTCTCACGCACACACACACACACACACACACGCACACATACTTACACACATATACACACACACCCACGCGCTCACACAAAACCATCACACTCACACACACACAAAGGTTCGCTCACACACAAACACATACATTTACACATACAGACGCTCACAGACACTCACGCACACACACTCA
>CAUZXS010001397.1:22500-64611 GCA_963585895.1 Sepioteuthis lessoniana | reverse complement strand
ACGATCGTTAGTTAACAAATAAACTAATCAGGGATTTGTTTCTAGTAGCGAAGGCTTCTATAGAAACAGGAGTACTTTTTAGCTTGCATGATAACAGAAGTATGGTGCGTCAATTTACAGTAGATTCTCCGAACAACAACTGAATTCAATATCTTTACTTCTCCCAAAGAAGTTGCCCTTACCGAGGTTAAAGTGTTCAAACTAACCAAAGCGGAAACGGAAGTAAAGATGAAAAGATAATGAATACTAGCACGAAGTAATATATATATATATATATATATATAGAGAGAGAGAGAGAGAGAGAGAGAGAAAATTTTTAATTTATAAGAATTTGTAAGAGCCTGAAAAAAATTTACAATGATGTCAACAAAGGGATTTTTTTTGTTTTTATGTAAAAGGTTTTTAGCTCCACACGTTGAGTGTTGTATCGGTAATCCCAAATTAAATTTACATCAATAGCTGTTAGTATTGAGTTCTCATATAGAATACACCTACACCTTGAATTTCCTCCTTGGATCATATAAAGAATATATATATATATATATATATATATATATATATATATATATATATATATATATATATAGTATAACGGCGTTGGTTGTCACTATCTCTCTTCGTAGGTTTGTGGCGGACCAAATGCAATATATATATATATATATATATATGGTTAGAAGCTTGTGTTGACGTTTGCGTCAACTGGGTTTCGATCCCTGCTACGGGAAGCTAGTATGTCTAGCCACACTGATGAGTTCTGATAGAACGAAACAGATCTGTCTGTGGATGACTATATATATATATATATATATATATATATATATATATATATATACGGTGCATTCAATAAGTTTCCAGACTTTTTTGTACCAAATGCAATATATATATGCAATATATATATATATATATATATATATATATATATATATATATATATATATATATGTGTGTGTGTATGTGTGTGTGCGTGTGTGTGTGTGTGTGTGTGATGCATTCAATAAGTTCCCAGACTTTTTTGTATTGGCATTTAAATTTGTCGTAGACTCTTGAAAATCCACTATGTTATTGCAATACATCTTATGAGATGACTGACTAATTTTTATGATTTCAGCTTCAAATGAATTGGAATACACCCTACTCTAGCCTGACTGTCAAAGCTGGTGAATTTCAAAAATGCAATCTGGACGTGAGGACAATTTAGAAGAACGATATGCAATAAAATTCTGTTTTAAACTTGGAAAAATGCTTCAGAACCGTATGGAATGCTTCAGACTGCTTTGGGGCATCTTGCATTAATCGTGCATCAGTTTTTGTGTGGCATAAAAGATTCAAGGAAAGCAGGGAGTCTGTGAGGGATGATGAGAGGTGTAGGAGAAGTAAGAAAGTCAAAACACCAGAGTTGATTGGCCAAAGGGTTAGGGTAAGGGTTACTATATTAATGTTTTAAGGGAGATCAGGAAGAGATTCCTTGGGAAAAGGCCAGCACTCTTCAAATTGGGTCAGTGGCATTTCCACCTGGACAATGCACGAATCCACAATTCCATCCTTGTCATGGACTATTTGACCAAGATGGGTCTGAAGACAGTTCCTCACCCTCCCTATAGCTCAGACCTTACTCCCTGTGACTTTTGGTTATTCCCTAAGCTTAGAGGCTGTCGTTATGAGACAATTGAGGAGATGAAAGAGGCTATTACGGAGGTCATTGACACGTTTACACAAGAGGACTTCCATGGGGCCTTCTAGAAGTTGTTTGAACGATACAACAAGTGCATTGCAGCTGGAGGAGATTACTTCAAAGGGGACTTGAGTTTCATGAGTGTACTATCAATAAAAGTGCCTATACGAAAAAATCTGGAAACTTATTTAATAATCCTCGTATATATATATATATATATATATATATATATATATATATATATATATATGAGTGACACCGCAAAATTTCAATAAACATCAAGGTTTTTATTACAAAGTCTAATTAAGAATAAAGCAAATTTCTGTCCAGTTTATAGCTAAATGACAATCCTCGTATATATATATATATATATATATATATATATATATATATATATATATATATATATATATATATATATATATGAGTGACACCGCAAAATTTCAATAAACATCAAGGTTTTTATTACAAAGTCTAATTAAGAATAAAGCAAATTTCTGTCCAGTTTATAGCTAAATGACAATTTTTAGAAAATTTTCATTGGAACATTATGACATTTTTTTAAATCATCGAAATTCTCCATAAAACGGAAAAAAAAACCCATTAAGAAGTACTTAGAATCTTTCATTCCTTTCTAAATAGAAGCATTTATGTACTCATTGACCTTTGTGACTGCGAAAACCCAACGAACCGTCTAATGACTAAATATAAAATGTTTTACATGTTTATTTAGCATTGCCGATTAGATTGTAATAGCATAGCAAATCATTTTCTTACGTTAAAGCATTTGTAAAGCGGAATTGTTGTTCTTTTTTTTTTTTGTAACAATTTTATCTAGCTTGAGAAAATAAATAAATCTTAGCTCGAGTTACATTCTAACATTGTTTCAATTTTTAATAGGTTTTCTAAGTGGAATCTGCTTGCTCCTTGAAATGATATTTGTCATAAGTAGAAATAATAAATATATTCATGTACTCAATAAATATTTAAACAGACTTTCAAGACATTTCTTTCTCCTCGTTCCATAGAAAAGATTTTTCGGACAGATAGCCAAAGTGAAATTCATAGACCCATAAAAGCTTCTATAAAAAGAAAAAGAGTGTCATAATATATTAACTATGAACGCACCATTAAAAGACGTCCAGGATATTTTAACACAGAATATATTTATTAGCAAAAATGTCTATTTTTTTTTTTTTTTTACATTTTTCCTTACAAGAAAGGAAGGAACAGCTCAATGAAATCTTGTCTCTTCTAGATTAGGTCCATTGTTTTGTGACGATTTCAGTCTTATTCTTAATTATTTATAAGGTATACAAATGATTGACCAAAAAAATATATACAATAGATTTAAATCTTATAACCTTTTAATTAAATTGTTCGAAATGAAAAGAATTGATGCCTCTTGATATCAAATTGGTAGTTCATATAAACATGGATTTGGATAAAACTTATAATTCATCTTTAGTTTTTACTTCACCAAAATGAACTTCGACCACGTACCGTAATCGAGTTTATTAAAACTATTGATAATAACGAGATTTTTATAAATCTGTGTCTCACAACCAGAAATTGTAAACAACAAATATTGTTACTTTTTTATGAACAGCTGTCTTTTAATTATCGTTATTGTTTCATACTAGATTAATTAATAAGTTTTTGTTGACACGAAGGTTATATGCACTTATACAAAACTACAAATATTCAATGAAGAAATTAATCTAATTTTAGTATATTCTTCACTAACACACCCTATCAACTATTTTTTTTTTACTTTTATTTTTATTTATCTTTCTTTTTTTATCCAGTATTTTTTTTTTCAGTAACATTCCCGACCGCCTAATTAATATAATGAATCGGTATGGGGCATGCAGCAACCGTAATTTGATGGACAGCAGTCCTTACGAAAGATTACCGGACGACACACTCGCCGCCGCCGCCGCCGCCGCCGCCGCCGCCGCTGCAGCAGCAGCAACAACAACAGTGGAGTCATCATCATCACCATCATCATCATCATGATTATCCTTATCATTATCAGCAGCATGGGATATGATACAGAGAAGTAATCAATCAAGCCAAAACCTGCTTCGCCTGTGTTTTCAACGGTCGGGAAAGACGCAATATCTTCCAGTTGTTTGAAAATATTTGGAAAAGAACTGCAAACGATGACACTGTGCGGCCGGGTATCACACAATAAAAATTTGGAGGTGCCCGTGGTGTAATGGTTATCGTCGCAGGATATGGACACGGCGACACGAGTTCAAATCCTGGACGAGACTGATTGCATTTCACATTGCACTAATACCCTTGGGAAAGATATGAATCCAATTATTCTCCCTCCAGCTATGGGTAAATAGTAGGGCAGACTAGGTTCTTCAGCCTTGGTGAGGCAACTAGTCTAGGAGAAGGAAAACTCTGAATTCAAACCTATTAAACTCCGCTTAAAAATTGACCTTGTGTCATATCCTGCCCGAGCGGAGGGGTTGGTAAATAGGATCACACAATAAAAACAACATCGAGCTTTGTTCTTATACATTCGCCCAAATGATTAGGATAAAACCCTGATATTTTGAGGTTCTGTCAAGTAAAGAATAGTGTTAAGATAATTATGATCTTGTAATATTATTGCTAGTTTAGTGTGTATTTACTAATCCCCTTCTCCATGAGCAGTATGTGGCACAAGACCAATTTTTTAAGCGCAGTAAAGCAGAAATTCAGAATGTTCCATCTTCTTAAGGGCATTAGCAAATAGTCTCTCCCAGGATTTGAACACAGTCCACCGATTCCATTTCTTACGCTGATAACTGGTACGCCAAACATGCCTCCAGTTAGTGTGCTATTTGCAAATTAAATATTAGACTTACATTGACTTTGGTTTCCATTTCATCAAAATGGCCATCGGCTGTTGCCTTCGTCTTTATTGTGGTAAGTTGAAACACAATGTTTCGGCCGCTGTATCTTCTGACATTCCTCGGATGTCCCTTGTTTATCCTAGCATAGAAATGATTCAAACTGGGAAATCTTTCTATGCCCAGATAAACAAGGGACACCCGAGGAAGGCCGAACGATACAGCGGCCGAAACGTCGTGTTTCAACTAACCACAATAAAGATGAGAACAACAATCCAAAAAAATCACAACTAAAATAATGCACAACAAGCGTCATTTCAAAAATTTAAACAGATAATATACTTGTTTATATGTACACGTTTGGTGGTAAATGCATATCTATTTGCTAATGTTGTTATATCTTTGTATGTGAGTACTAATGCATGTTTTGAAATCACAGCTACGAAAAAGTGTCTAAATTTGGGGAGTTAATAAAATTCACATTAAATACAAATAATTTTTTATTATTCCCCTTTTGATAATAATAATAATAATAATGTTCAATACATTTTGATGGAAAGTTTCATTGAGTTTATTCTCTCCCCCACCTCTCTCTCTCTCACTCTCTGTCTCTCTCTCCCTGAGTCTCTCTCTCTTTACAAAAAAACATCAAAGAAGAAGGTTATTTTCCATAACTTGACATATTTTCTAGCCTCCCGTTAACTGTAGTCAGTTACTTGGCTGGTGCAGTACTACATATTGTTGCTGAAAGCAAAACAAAAGAAAAAACGAGAATTTTTTTAGCAGTTAACTATTGTTGAAGTGTTTGATACAAAGCTTGAAGAGTTACAACCAGTCTAAACGCGTACAGAAGACAAGAAGGACGCTTCATTTGTTTGATAAAATAATAATATTCTAGTTCAGCTCTGTGCAGTAGACAAGCGTTTCTTGAATGTTTAAATAAAAAGACAATAATCTTCAAAAATCATAAAATCTGAAACATTTTCCTAAGAAAGTCGGTTTTTAAAAAAGGTTTGAATTAGTGAATGACAAAGAGAATTATTTGCCAAATTTTATCTAGCGGATTCAGAACGGGATCCCCCCCCTTTTGAAGGCATTACTTAAAAAATACAAAGGAAATCAAAAACATTAGATTCCAGTTTTTGCTGGGTAAATCTTTGAAAAAATAAGCGATTTGAGACATTTTGAAAAGTTTTATTTCATTCAAAGTATCACACACACACACACACACACACACACACGTTAAGGCAGAGAGATAGAGAAGGTGGGTGAAAAAATGGTTGAGAGATAATGAAGAAATAGAGAAGAAGGTCGGTGGAGAGAGAGAGAGAGAGAGAGAGAGAGAGAGAGAGAGAGAGAGAGAGAGAGAGGAAGAAACAATAGCGAAAAATATCCACCAAAGCACTGTCCTGTCCTCTTTTTCGTTGTGGTGTAATAACATCAATCTTTAACTTGACATCAGTAAATTTTCGACGAGAAATAGACAAAAAAGTTCTATTTTCTAAAATCGCTATAAGATAAGAGAATCTCCGACAAATCATTGTCTATAATACAATAAAGAGGGACAATGTCTAATTTAAATTAATACAGTTTCATTACTGCTTGTAGACAATTAAGAATAGCATACTAATTCAATGGAAAATGATGTTATCATTTTAACTTGAAGAATAATTTCAAATACGAAAGTAAACCCATGAGTATAGCTTAGTTTTAAAGGAGCGGGATCATACAAAAAAGGCGCTTGGACACGTATCAATTTTAAATCTATCATTCATTTTTGAAAATTTAAATTCAAAATACGTGTACTATTTAAAATAGTGCATAAATTATCATTTTGAAGTTAAAATCAAAATATAATTTTTTCAATGATTCTCAGTAAGGATATAAATCTGTATCTAATTCAAAGTTTTAAAAAATCTGTCTTTTAATTACACTTTAGAATATGAAATGAAAACAAAATAAAGCAACTTCATTAGTTTTCAAAATACATGCTCCATGATTGTAAAATGATTTTTCATTTTTTCTTAATCGATATCAGTGTGATATTAATACAGAATTCAAAGAACATAGTAAAACACAAAAGGAAACGATTCTTTAATGAAATTGCCGAGAATAAAGAAATATTTGATGCTCCATAAAAATTAATACTTGAATCCTAATCAGTGTCTTTAGATTCAATCATAAATAGAAGTAAAGTAAGACATTTGATTTATTTTAAAAAATCAACTTTCAAATTTAGTGTTTTAGATTTTGAAGATGAAGGTAATGTTAACAATTTAGATTTACAATTTGGAGGTGTCCATTGTGTAATGGTTATCGTCGTAGGAAATGGACACGGCGGCTCGAGTTCAAATCCCGGACGAGACTGATTGCATTTCACATAGCACTAATACCCTTGGGAAAGGTATGAATCCAATTATTCTCCCTACAGCTATGGGTGAATAGTAGGACAGACTAGGTTCTTCAGTCTTGGTGAGACAACTAGTCTAGGAGAAGGAAAAACTCTGAATTCAAACCTGTTAAACTCAGCTTAAAAAATGACCTTGTGTCATATCATATCCTGCCCGAGCAGAGGGGTTGGTAAATAGGGTTAACAATTTAGAAATTTCAGTGGATGCGAATGCAGACGTCAAGTCGAAATGAACACGAAAAAAAAGTTTCTTTCACGGAAAGAAATAAACAAAGACAATTTACTTCAGCAATATGGTAAATTCAAGTGTCAAGAAACCAAACAATGATAATAAATTTAAAATCATGATCGCCAAATCTATCCAAGCGTGTTGATAGGATAATACATTTTTCTAACCCTATCAAAGACAAACCATATCACAAAGAAAACGTTTTCGTCAGTTACAATAGGTGAATATAGATTGCTGTTTAGTTTAGTTTTGCTCCCCAATTTTAGATTTCAGTCACAGACAGTGAATTCTGTATTAAAATAACACTTTCATGCCAAATCTATTGCTTATGGAAACACTGTGCAAAACATTGGAAAACAATGATCACAGTTTATCGTATTTGTCGTATGAGAAATGGTTAGCTGAAGTGGTCGCGTTTCATAGGACTTCATTCTCACCTCCTTCGTAGGAGCGTCAGCCAGAGGGTACCCAGCAGTAATAGTAGCAAGTATTTTGAAGGATTCATGAGAAAAGCAATACTTAAATAAAGGTCTACATTTGCATAACAGTTATGGGGGGTTCGGTTACAATGTCACTATAATGTAGAATCCACAAAAAAAAAAGAACTAACTGAATTTATACAATACAGAAACAGAAACTAATCGAATTTATTATAAAAAAAGTAACAAATAAACAAAACAAAGTGAGATATAGATACTTAGGAAAATTAAGAGAATTTTGCTTTACTTCATGATGAAATAATTTGAAAATTTTTCTGAATATATATTTATTACAAAATATATCAAAATACATAAATAACAAGGGAAGTAATCGAAAAACTTCAAAGCTGTAATTCATATGACGTACAAAAGGAATGGTCCAGGTTAGCTTGACAGTTATTTGGAGATTCTATTTACAATGTCGCTATGATAGAGAATCCACGAGAACTGAACTAAATTTGTTAGAGAGAGAGAGAGAGAGAGAGAGAGAGAGAGAGAGAGAGAGAAAGAAAGAGAGAGAGAGAGAGAGAGAGAGAGAGAGAGAAAGAAAGAGAGAGAGAGAGAGAGAGAGAGAGAAAGAAAGAGAGAGAGAGAGAGAGAGAGAGAGAGAGAAAGAAAGAGAGAGAGAGAGAGAGAGAGAGAGAGAAAGAAAGAGAGAGAGAGAGAGAGAGAGAGAGAGAGAGAGAGAGAGAGAGAGAGAGAGAGAGAGAGAACTTATTAAATATTTATATAGCAGACAATTGGCATTAATTGAATTTTGGTTTATTTCATTATCTATCATTTTTAAAGATTTGTCTGGGTATATATAGATTTTGAATATATCAGAATGTATGAGTAACACGGGAAGTAATCGAAAAACTTCAAAACTGTAATTAATACGGCCTGCAAAAAGTATGTGTCTAAGTTAGCTAGACTGTTATCGGGGGATTCTATTTACAATGTAACTATGATATAGAATTCACAAGAACTGAACTAAATTTGTTAGAGAGAGAGAGAGAGAGAGAGAGAGAGAGAGAGAGACAGAAACAGAGAGACAGAGAGAGGGCCAGAGAGACAGAGAGAGAGAGAGAGAACTTATTAAATATTTATATAGCAGAATATTGGCACTAATAGAATTTTGGTTTATTTCATTATTAATCATTTTTTAAAGAATTTTTCAACATATATATAAATTTTGAATAAGCCAGAATACATGAGTAACAAGGGAAGTAATCAAAAACGTAAAAACTTGAAATTCTTACGACGTACAGAAAGTAAGTGTCCAGTTTGGGATTATATTTACATTGTAAATAGAACTCAAACTAAAACATTTTTACCAAAACTGATAATTTTCCAAAAGTAACAAAGGTCTTATTCATTGAAAACCACATAAGATTGCTAATTGAAAAATGTTTAATATGATTTTTATCGTTTAAGGGTTATCCAAATCTTAAATTTTATATCAGAATTTTATATAATTTATCTTCTTATAAACGAAAAAAATTATTACAAAAGAATTACTCGATTAATTTCTCTTCTTGTGTTGTAGGTTGAAGCTTTTTTTTTCTTTGTCTTTGAGGGAGACAATACAGACAGCCAATGTCGTTAGAAATTTTGAATGAGTGAACTTTTCTGCTACTTCAAAGAACTGGTAGAGAAAAAGACACCGTTTATTTGTCGCTGCCTCCCACCAGACACGACTTGACACAAGGTCAAAAGCCCGAAGGCCGATTAAAGTGGGGATAAAGGGGAGGGAAGGTCGGGAACGAATCGAGACTCGAACCCTGCTTGTCTGTGCTGCTCATCGGCTCACTTAGTGCAAAGTGAGCCTGATGAGGCAAGCAGTTTCACGAACCCAAATGTGGGTCTGGGCACGTATGCCAGTTTACGGCTTAAACTAGACGCATGGTCTAGTGCCGTACAAGGGGGACAAAGGAGACAAAAATGCAGCTCGCCCACCCGAAGGTAGCCTAGTCGAAACTAGGTGCCTAATTAAAGGCCCCAAGTCTGCCATTGTTCCTTTTGCAGAGCCACGCTCCGGACCGAAGTCCAGAACAGGCTCCGGGGCTTCGCAAAAAGCTAAAAAGACACCGGGACGTTTTTATTTACCAGTTACTTCAGTGACGGTCAAAATTAGTCTATCCAAGAATCTTTTATTCAAATACAGACTGGCGACTAAACTGGAATATTGATGAAATAGAGTCAAAAAATTTCATCCCATGACATGTGATTAAGTAAAGAAAAAAATAAGAAAGAAAATAACAACATTCACTTTACAAAAAAAACACAACGACTTTTATTGCATAAAGAAGCAAAAAAGGTGGAAAATTATTGAAAGGGTGCTACTTTTATTTTTAAGTTTAAAGAATTTACTCCAAGGAGAGATCTCTCCTCTAACTTCTCTACCAACAATGCTTCTTAATGGACTATCAATCTTTGCCATTAAAATTAACAGATAAAACACAGAGAACTCTTTGACAGCACATTCATGACAGAGAAGTAAAGAAATAACTTTATCGATAACATTATCATAAACAAGAACGACTAAAACAACAAAAAGCAAATTTTGCTAGTGTTATTAAAAACGTCGTCTTGTACTTATACGAGGGTTAATAATAAAATTAACAGACTTGAACTTGATAAGATGGTCAGTAGACTATTATAATTTAAAAAAGGTAACATAAGATACATCATTTTACTGAACTAAATGAAAAACATAAATATCTTAATAGAATATGTAATATGTAAATATCTTAATGTAATATGTAAAAAAAGCGCAAAAGAAAAAAATATAATTAAAAGAATAATCGTTTTGGCCATTTTACTCTGTTTTACCATCTTTTATTGAGAGAAATAATATGAAACCTTAACTCTATTAAAAAATATGGATGGAATTTCAAAGAGAAATAAACAATTTATGAAGTTACTGACACAATGATGGTAACCACGAAGACGATGCCATGAAGTTGAATTTTGGAATATAGCCTTGAAAAGAACAAAAATACACAAAAATACACAAAAACCCACAAAAAACCAAGTCTAATAGTTGTAGATAAAAGGAAAATCTTTCATTGAATAAATGTGGTTGCTCATAAGAGAACATCAGTAAAACCTTAAAGACAGTAATAAAATGAACAAATATCAAGACCATTGTAGAAATTGGGAAATAAGAGGATGGTGATTATGTCAGTAAATGTCTGTAATGGCTTGAGCTCTGGGAAAAGTGCCCAAGACTCTCGTAAATAGATTGAAACAGCTCTACTTAATTCGGTAAGTATATAGAAGAAAGAAAATTGGGTTTAAGAGACTTGCTGTCTCTTGGTTCGCAGAGATTGATTCCTTTCACTACAATATGTAACTCTAAGCGAATTCCTACTGCTGAGATATGAGTGACTATGGCTGAATTGCAAAATCTCTGCCATGTGCGACTATTGATGCATTCCTAGTGTTATGTCGGGTACAAAAATAGCCAAATTTCATATTTTGTTCCATATGTTGGTTTATATTTACCGATTACTCGAGAATGTGTCATGTTATTTTAGCGCCAAATTCGACTATTTTTAGTTGATGACTTTTGCTGGGAAATACGTTACTGGAAGCCACCAGAAACTGCTCCTGACTACAGAATTATTAAGATAGGTCAGTGTACTGAGAAGAGTCCTGGAGACTTGAGGAAACTTGCTGTCTCTCAAACTCCCCTTAAAGACCATCAGCTAATGCTTGTGTGAAAAACTCTTAAAGGAGTAAAAGGATAGTAGCAGTAGTAGTTTAATTTAGTTTGGTTTCTTTGTTTAATGCAATAGCTATTCTCGGTACCAATCATGGTACCAAATAACTGGGGGTGAAAGAGGTTCAAACTTTTCTCACGAGTATTAGTCCGAAAGTGAACGTTATAACGCGATTGGAGTTCGAACTCGCTCACTACGATATTGCAGTCTACCACGTTAGCAACTAAGGGCACCTCGAGTTGTGTAATCGTCAGCAAGCTATATTAGCAAACCTTTATGAGTGAGTTCGAGTATCATTGAGTGCCCTATTCATACGGCCTTGTGCTACATCTAAGCAAAAAGCTTATTAAATTATTACCCCGTTATCTACTACGGGTAGAGTCCCCGTTGTAGCTCTTCCCCGTAGTAGCGGTTGTTTGGTTTGGTTTGGTTTGGTTTTATGAAACATCAACCATTGTTGGTTATTTAATACCAAGTACATTTTTGTACATATAAACAGTTCTATTTGAAGTAATTCAGCTTAGCATAAGTACGTAGTTACAATGTCAAAAAGCAGTTCTATTTCAAATAATTCAGTGTAGCATAAGTACACAGATTAAATGTAAAACAGTTCTATTTCAAGCAATTCAGTTTGGCATAAGTTGAGTTTAGTTCTATTTGACCCATATATAGGACCCTATCAAGTGCTACCACTCCAGGCCAGAGTGGACCTGCGAGTGATGGCTATGAAGGGATACTCCACATTTCCCTAAGCTCCAGCATTACTGGAGTCTCACCATCCGATTGTTTAGTATCATATCTAGGACACTCGTTAGGGGAGTCTTACCTCTCTGCAGAGACGAACTTGGTGTCTTCTACAGCCCCAGCCGACTGGGCGAAGTAGTATAGTATTCCTGAAGTCCTAAGAAAACTTTCTGTCATTCATGAAAATCCATCAGTTAAAACTGTTATGTAAAACTTGCCAGCGTTAATATTAATGATATTAATGATAATCCCAGTTAAAAGAACAGGTTTCGTAATAGTTAAAAAGAAGAGAACAGGTATTTGGTTTCGCCATTTCGGCAGACTGGGGGGGGATGAAATTAAAGTAAAAAAAAAGTTCAGGTCCTCGCTAGGGAACTGAAAAATTTGAGTAACTTGATGGTGAAAATGAGACGTATAGTCGGAGGTCTTGAAACAATTCCAAAGAACTTGGAAAGAGAACTTGGAAGCGGAAAATCCAGGAAAGGATTGAAACTCTTCACACTACAGTGCTGCCGAGATCGGCTAGATTACTGGAAAAGTTCTGGAGAACTGAGAAAAATTGCTGTCATCTAAACTCCAGTGAAGGTCACCACTACTACCTGTGTGAAGACTCACTGAGTAAAATAATAATAATTATAACGACTGATATTTTTGTTAAATATTGACCTTTGACAGGCCAATTAGTCTGGGGATTTAAAACAGGACAAGGGACAAGGGACAGCACAAATGCCACGTGAATTGTGTTGGAAGAAATGTGTGGGCGTCCGAAAGATATATAACAAGTTTTCAACTTCAGGAGTCGGCAGTCAGTCCTCTCTCAGCAGAGTAAGCAGACAGGCCGTTTTGATGCTAGCCTGGGTTGAGAACCGACTCTGCATTAGTCTCCTGTGAAAAAAGCACGAAGAAGCAAGGCTCTGAAAACATAAATTTTAATGTGGTGTGAATCTGAAAATGTATCGTAACCTGGCGGCTCCCAGTTTGTCCGACTCTCTCTCTCTCTCTCTCTCTCTCTCTCTCTCTCTCTCTCTCTCTCTCTCTCTCTCTCTCTCTCTTACGCAGCCATTTCGCCATGACTTTCACAAATAGAATGAGAGATTATATTCTCATGAACAAATGTTATGGCCTCATCATTCCAGGTACGTAACATTCAACTATACAAATTAATCGTATATTCATAAATCAGAATCTGTCATATTGAGTATAAATAAAAAAAAAATGATGATCCAATCCATTTTTCGTTATCGTTTGAAGGAAGGAAATAACACTTAGTAGACTTCGCTGTTCCACTATCTTAGTGAATAAAACTAAGAGAGCCCGGAAAATATCTGGAATTCGTCAGAGAATCAAAAACCCAATCTGCAGAAGATGAAAGTGACTGATGTACTCTTCAATATTGTTCCGCCTGAAATAGTCTCGAAGAGCTTTATAAAGATATCAAAAGAATTAGAAATTTGAAGAAAAATTGAGGCATTTCAAATTATTGTATTATCAAAATGAGTGATTGATGTCACTTGATCTCCAAGGACTAGTGAAAATCTCTAATTACCACTGGTGAGAAAACTCAACACGTACAGATATCATAATAACGGTAAATGAATAAATGAATTGATGAATCAATAAAGAGATCAATGAATAAAAATAAATTAGAAAATAGTAATTGATAATATATACGACCCATAACAATAAAATGCCCTAAATTTTCAGAGATGTAAAAAGATAGTGTCAGATTAAGAGAATAACATTCCAATTACTGTCCTAAATAGATGCTTATTTTCAGATTCAATTTTTTTTATCCTCGTCCTTTCTTAAGGACTTTATGTCTTTATATATTAATGTCTTTCTTTCTTCCACCTTTCGTTTATCTGTAATTTATAGTGGCCATCAACTTACTTAATTTGGTTTCCTGAAATAGAATCGAAAAAAATCTGTCCGGTTATTGATAAAAAGAATATGTGATCAATCCTAGCTGCTTCTATCTTTCTTTCATAAAATGATTTGTTAAGTGCCTTGCCGACTCCTTTTGATTTGTTGTTTTACAATAATTTTGTTTATATTTTTTTTTTCTTTTTATGAGCAATATATTTCACAATAAGGTTTTCAGATTTTTACGAGGAATGGCCAAGAAATAAACAGTTTTATTTTATAAAAGTCTTTGACTATTTTAAGTAACTCAAGATGGCCAACTATATCTTGATGCGTATTCTGCCGAATTAAACCGACTAGCTAATTTTCAAGTTTTCTTAATTTTCAAGTTTTCTTAATTTTCAAGTTTTCTTAATTTTCAAGTTTTCTTACTTTTTCAAACTTAGTTAATATACATGCTTTAAACATACAAATTTTTGTTTGGATTAAGCAAAGTTTAATACATAATTTACTTAGTGTATAAAAATCTTCGATTACAAAAATTGGAATTGTCATTAAAATCATTTCTGTCGGCTGACCTTTATATCAATATGCAATTAAAATCTTCGTTAAGCTTACACACACACACACACACACACACACACACACATATATATATATATATATATATAGAGAGAGAGAGAGAGACAGACAGACAGACAGTGAGGAATAGAGAGAATTGAACGTCACATATTGTCCCAGCGAACAAAGTTTGTTTGGTTTTACGTCCGTTATGAATAGCAATAAAATGTTAGATTTAAAAAGTGAAACATTGTAGATGTTAGCGATTTCTGAACAGGACACAAATACATGATTGCCCAAACAAGTTTTTCCATCTATAATCGCTTTTAGGTTAAAGAATTTTAAAAAAGCTTTTATTCATACAATGTCCAATATTTTAGAATGTATCTCAAACATTATGCGAATCAAATAGAACTATTTGAGATTTAAACTGTGAACTTTGACAATTAAAGTGAGCGCAAACAAATGACTTATGGTAGATTGAATAGTTTGAAATAGAACTGTTTTTGACATTTAAACTATGTGTAAACAAATAACAGATGTTTAATTGAATTGTTAGTGTTAAATAGCAATACTTTAACATATTTACCTGTGTGCCAATAAATGAATAATGGTAAATAGAATTATTCGTATTAGACAGAAATACTTGAAACTAAATGTGTGCAAAAAACGAACTCAGGTTCGTTTAAAAATGTTAATAATAAAATGTGTTTAGAAATCATTTGTTCAATATATATGCATGAAAAAGGTGTGGCATTAAATAACCTGCAATGGTTGATATGCTATAAAACCCAACCAAACCAAATCCTATATATTTAATATAGATGTATAAGGAGGATTTGGCATTAAATAACCTACAATGGTTGATATGCCATAAAACCCAACCAAACCAAATCATATATATTTAATATACATGTATAAAGAGGATTTGGCATTAAATAACCTACAATGGTTGATATGCCATAAAACCCAACCAAACCAAATCATATATATTTAATATATATGTATAAAGAGGATTTGGCATTAAATAACCTACAATGGTTGATATCCCATAAAACCCAACCCAACCAAATCATATATATTTAATATATATGTATAAATTATTATAAATAACCTACAGTGGTTGATATGCCATAAAACCCAACGAAACCAAATCATATATATTTAATATATATGTATAAAGAGGATTTGGCATTAAATAACCTACAATGGTTGATATGCCATATGATTGTTAAAAGATTCTTGATGACTGTTTTGTCTTTTCCCGATTTTGTTTACATTTATATCAACACAACGGATACATTTTACTTATTGGTCTTGTTTTAAAGATTTTCTTTTTCTTTTTAGAAGTCATAACTTCTAGATAAACAATTTGCTTATTTGAATTAAAGATAACAATATCTCAAGTAATTTCTAAATGACTACAATAGGAATATGTAGTTTTTAAAAAGGTAAAGTACACTTCTTATGTATACATTGATGCAATTTTATTTTTAGTTACAGTTTCAAGGCAGTGAAGTTTGGTTGTAAATAATAATTAATATACCTGATATTCCGTTTTGATTATGTAATATTCCAATTGAAATAATAAAATCTTGGTGTTTTAGTTTTGAAGGAAATGTATCTTTTATAAAAAAGAAAATAGTAGCTTATTCATTTATGGGTATTACTAATAAAAGTAAGTAAAGTTGGCGAACCTAGTCGAGGGTGACCCAAAGGTTCTCTTTTCAATAGCTACAACATCAAGATGTAAGGGAGGGCGCTACTCCATTGCCTGGATTGCTCGACTTTACCCTTGATCCCTACCTTATAATGCTGAGTGTTAAGCAATGCGACATCAAGTACCATTCTTTGAGTCTTTGGTATGACTCGACCTGGGATTGAACCTCGTTCTCCCGAGCCATTGGCGGATGTTCCACTAAAAATAACATTATCCGGGTTTTGAAAAAAAAAACTTTTTAATGAAAGTTGTTTGTGTTAAATCTATCGATGAGGGATACTTAATATCATATATAATTTATATTCTTCTCTTAGCAAACAATTCATTTTTTTCTGTGATTTTTCAGAAGTTACTAAAAATCTAAATATTCAGTCGAAGAATCTGTAGTTCAAAATAGAGTTATATATGACTGCACTAAAATACAAGCTTAATGAAACTATATTAGAAGAATTTTCGGCAAAATATGTTTTCATCGTGTATAGAAGTTATGTGAGAAAATGTTGACTAACATGAAGTCAAATTTGCCTGCGTTTTTGCTTCGCTTTTTGTTGTCGGCTGTACTGGATTTGACATCATCGATCCCAGGAAGACCTGAACAAGTATTTCCTTTGAGAAAATAGACACTCAGTCATGACAAGCATAAAGCAAAAAGAAAAAATATTTGACTGATGAACATTTACAAGACTTGATATCTTCACCTAAAAAACAAACAATCGAAAAAACTGCTACGACTCAATACCACCTAATCATTAGAAATATTACTGCAGGAATTCATAGTCAAGGGGAGTGAAAAAACAACATGTATTGAAGGTTTTTCATGCTGCATAGTTCGTACTTTGTTTTACAATTAAAATAGATTAAGAAAAATAAGGATAATTTATTTTAGTTGTATAGCAAAAGATAAAGAAAAATTATATTTCAAAAATTGTCATCCATTAAAAAATGGATTTCAACTTCCTTTATAAAACAATTCAGCTGCTTGGATCTTATCCATTTTTTGTTTCGTTGAGATTTTATTTCTAAAATCCCCAAGTGATATATTGTGACACTTTGTGTGACAAATATGATCGATAGATAGATAGTGACGAGTGTATATGTATGTAGGTAATGATTGGGCTTAACCAGAGACAAAAATGATCATCTATCAATATTTTTAAGACATTGTCACCAAATTTGTTTGTTCACCCAAAAGTGTTCAGCTGTAAGAAAGCGGAAGAGAGAATGGGCTGATATTTGTCTCTGCCTCCCACCAGATAGGACTTGACACAAGGTCAATGACTCGAGGGTCGATTATAGTGGGGATTAGGAGAGGGGAAGATCGGGCACGAGCCGAAGCTCCGGCTCTGCTTGACTATGCTGGTCATCGGCCCACTTAGTGCAATGTGGGCCTGATGAGCCTAGCTGGACATGGACCCAGACCGGGAGGCTTTCGGCTTCAAGTCTGCTTTGTTGGACAGTGTCAGCTAGCGTCATAGCCAACAGCAAATTAATGCCGTCGACCTTAACGTTCGGGCCCGGAAGAGTGAAAGGAGTACTGGAACATCCAGACACAACATTCTCTCTCAAATTAAGAAAAAAGGCTCGCTGTGTTTGAGCATTCACAACTACTACTACTACTACTACTACTACTACTACTTCGTGAAAATGTTTGTTTGCTTCTTATTTCTGTAACGGAAGCAGATATGATTTCTTTTCTCTTTGATAAATTTTTTACCAAAAATGTTTCATTTTTAGAATTTTTCTGTTTTCATTTTTTTTAATTTACTTTTTTTTGAGAACTGAAATATTTAGGGTTTGCTTTTTAGGATTTGCTTTTTAGGTTGTTTTTTTTAATAACAAAAGCTGATATGATTTGAATATCTTTTTAAAATTCTTCTTAATTTTTTTGGTAATATTTCTTCTCAAAATGAAAATTCACTGTCAAGGCAGATTTAAAAAATTAAGTCTATTAACCAAATGAATTTCTTGTTTGTTTGTTTTTACAATAGAGTAATATATTTTTTTAGGCTATTGAGTAATATATTCTGGGGACAATAGAGTAATATAATTTTGGGGCGTTAGAGTTATATATTTTGGGGCAATTGAGTATTATATATATTGTTAGCCATAGAGTGATATGTATTTTTTGGCAATAAAGTATTATATTTTCGGAACAAATTGTAAAATAAGATCAAATTCAGCAATAGTGTAAAAGAAGTTTCCAACTGAATTGGATGATTTTAAAAATAATGGTAAGAAAAAGAAATCAAGACGTTATTGGAAACTATTAGATCAATCACTTTTCATAGAATTTGATGCGTATATCAGTATTATACAAATATTAGTATTGTATCAATATTAGAATTGTATTATTATTAGTATGGTATTGATATTAAATATGTTATGTGCTAAGATCTTTTAAAAATTTAGTTGATATGAGAAAATATTAAGAAAGAGTGGAGTCCTAGGTTGACATAAAAAGTAAATAAATTGTGTAGTCACTTTTTTCCACAGTAATATTGATTTGTTTTAAGAGTTCCAAATTTGTGAACATGAAAGATTTGAATGAAAAAAGTCGTTAATTGGTAAAGAATCGAGAAACAAGATTAAACACCAAATGTAATTCAGACTTTAAACGTGGAAATAGAAAAATACACAGAAAAGTGGCTCATCTTCGAACATCAGAAAGATGATAGTTAATATAATAATGAAATTCTTGACTTCTTTTTTTTTTTTTGAAAGAAGTTGCAAGACGATAATAACAAAAACACAAGAAAAAACTAAAGTAAAGCGTGAACTTGAGAGATTAAAAATTTCTCAGACGTGACAAAATGAATTACAAGAAGAAACTACTCCAGGTTGAAGGAAAATGACTATTTTAAAGAATGCAAAATGACAGAATAGATGAAGCAAACAAGAAATTAGTTGCAGGATGTTGATTTAGGTCTCTTATAGATTCAAGTTAGACGTACCAGACATGCAGGACACTGCTGGAGAAGCAGGGACGAACTCATAAGAGATGTACTCTTATGGACCCCCACACATGGCCGTGCGAGAGCAGGACGACCAGCACGAACATACATTCAGCAGCTATGTGAGGATACGGGATGTTGTCCTGAAGACCTGCCTAGGGCGATGAACGATAGGGAGGAGTGGCGAGAGAGGGTAAGGGATATCCGTGCTACCAGCGTGACATGATGATGATGATGATGATGATGATGATGATGATGATGATGATGATGATGATGATGATAGATGTAGAAAATAAGAATTGTTGAGTGAGAAGAAAAACTATAAGTATTCAAAATAAGAAAAATTTATTGGTTTAAAATTAACGACAAAACTCATTCTGAATAGGTTTTATTTTCTTACTCATATAAACTGAGGAATATTTTTGCTAGTTTTACAATGATAATCATAATTCATTAGAATGTCTTTAGTGTCATACCAAGGACATGCCTTTTTTGGGGGAGGGGTGAAGGCAGTCTTAACCATCAGATACGGACAGCGTATTCTTTGCACTCCTCCACCCCGATTGGAAGGAATAGTTTGTAAATATTCTTTAAGTTGAATAGTTAACAAGTGGTGTATCCACGGTATGACCCTAAGCTACATCCAGTTGGGAGGGTTTAGTGTCGGTGGTTGGAGTTAACCTTTTCAATTCCAAGGTTTTACAAGAATGTGATAATTTTAAGAAAATCATCTTAATTTTTTGCTGTCTCAAAAACAAGGTACTACAATCTAATTAAACAGAACTACCAGCAAATCCTTAGGATTCGATGGGTAATCTAAAGAAAACAAACAAAAACAATTTTAAAACAACCTCAAGTTTTATAATGAAAGAATAAATATAATTAATCTTGTCTATTTTTTGGAGACTGTGCTAGTAAATAAATAAATAATCTGGAAGTACACTCAGTAAGATAATCAAGAGTTTCTAAAACTAGACAAGAATGGGACTTAGAAATGTAGATCATGAAATAAGGAAGTTGATGACCATGGACAAGGAGATGTTGTTAACAAATTATGTGAAGAAAGAAAAAGAGAAGAAGAGAACTTGTTAGAATTGAAGATATCGTTGACTCTATTATCAAGGGATTTGAAGACTACACAAGTTAATGAGATAAAAAACAAATTATGACAAACAAATTTTGCTACAGAATGAACAGGAGGAAGAAAAGGAAATCAGAAACGTAAATTGCACAAAACTTGTTGAACAAGTAGGTAACAATCTTTTCTATCATTCCGAGAGAACTTGAGATAATTCCGGAGCGTCTTACAATATTTGAAAGAACCGCGATTCTGAGCAAAGATCCAGATCATCAAGACGACGTCATTACAAGTACAATACTAAGAAATGTATTGGAGTATTTAGGAGACTTGCTGTTATTTAATCTTCATTGTAAAACATGACTGAGTGGGAAACGTGACCAACTTGAAATTGCACAATTGAGACTAAACTTTGACGATTGATACATGCACAAGAGCCTATCCTAGAAAATAAAATGCATAGAATTCTCAGGAATTTTGAGATGCAAACTGGATACCCAATCTCGGACATGAAACAGAACTATTATTACTCAATAAGTAGAAAAAATACGCTATCTAGCGGATTTTGCTGTTCCAACGGACCACTGTGTGAAAATGAAAGAAAACGAAAAGATAGAGACTTGGATCTTGCAAGAGAGCTGAAAAAGCTGTGGAATATGAGTGATACCAGTAGTAGTTGGTGCACTTGGAATGGTCCTCAAAGACCTGGAAAAGACACTGGGGGAATTAGAGATAAGAAGAAGAATCCAGACTATAAAGACTACAGCACAGTCAAAATAAACCAGAATACTTTAAAAAGTCCTGTAGACCTGAAGAAAATTGCTATCGCTCATATGTGATTGAAAACAACTGGTTAAAATTGATGTAAAAACATACAAAGAAGGAAAATTATATGACTAATAATCAACCATTATTAGTTCCCTTGGTACAATTCCAAATACTCTGAAAAATATTGGGTGAGCTGAAGATTCGTGTAAGAGTCGAGACTGTCCAGATTACAGTATTGTCAGAGAAGATCTCCGTAAAGTGTAAAATTTCGTGAACCATAAGTATTTTTGGATGAAATAATTAAGGCATTCAAATAATATATTTTTAAAAAGCAAAGAACGACTTATTCCAGTAGTCAATAATAGCCACAAACAAAAAAAAAAAACGTTGTGCTCAAGATAACCTAATGATGGCCATGCAGAAGAAACCATGAAGAAAGATAAAAAATCACGTCATGAGAACTAATTGAATTGATATATATATATATATATATATATATATATATGCACACATATATACACACACACACACATATATATACACACATATACACACACACATATATATATACATACACACACATATACATATACACTCATATATACACATATATACACTCATACATACACACACACACACACACACACACACACACACACACACACACACATATATATATATATATATATACACGATAATACACGGGCAAATAACAAGTGTAGATTATCTGTAATGAATGGTCAAGCATTTGATCCCACAATAAATGAATGAAACAAACTAGCACCAAAAGAATTACAGGAGTAGACATGACTGTGTAGAAAAGTTGATCCAATGGAAATTGTGCAAGAGACTGGGGTTTGATCATACGGACAAAGGGTAAACGCCCAAGCTAGAATTTTCCCAAGAGAATAAGACGAATAGCATTCTCGGGGATTTTCAAATTTAAATGGATCAGTCGAACCAGGTCAGAAAACGAACATTTAATTTTAATTAACAAGAAGAGAAGAACCTGTCAAATTGCGGGTTTTGCCGTTCCATTAAAGGTAAAAGAAAAAACCCCTGAATAAACCCTGTCTGAGAGCTAAAAACTTTATGGACACTGAGTATTACAGTGATATGAGGTGCCTTCAATAAGTATCCAGACTTTTTTGTACAGGCATTTAAAATTGTCATAGACTCTTGAAAATTCTGTATGTTATTGCTATACATCTTATGAGATGGCTGACCAATCTTTATGATTTCAGCTTCAGCTACAGCAGCAATTGAAATACACCTTACTAAAGCCTGATTGTCACAGCTGGTGAATTTCAAAAATGCAATCTGGACGTGAGGACACTTTAGAAGAACGATATGCAATAAAATTCTTTTTTAAACTTGGAAAAAATGCCACAACAACCTATGGAATGCTTCAGACTGCTTTTCGACCATCTTGCATGAATCGAGCATCAGATTTTGAGTGGCATAAGAGATTCAAGGAAGGCAGGGAGTCTGTGAGGGATGATGAGAGGTGTGGGAGGAGTAAGGAAGTCAGAAAAACAGAGTTGATTGGCTAAATAAAGAATTCCATGGATAAGGACCGTCGTGTGTCTATAGAGACAATAAGTGCACAGTTTGATATCAGTGTTGAAACTGTACACACAATTATTCGCAAGGAACTAAAAATGCGGAAGATTTACGCGAAGTTTGTCCCAAGGGTGGTCAGAGAAGATCAGAAAGAAAGAGATTGCCATGACAGCAGGGAGATTGTCGAGCTGATCAATTCAGATCCCGCAGTTCTTGATGCTCTGGTGACCTGCGATGAAAGCTGGATCTACTGCTATGACCCAGAGACCAAGAGACAGAGTTCCCACTGGAAGCATGCTGGTTCTCCCAGACCTAAGAAGGCCAGACAGAACAAATCCACCCACAAACTTTTAATGATCCCTTTTTTTGACAGCACTGGCATGATCTCCATGCACTGGGTTCCCACTGGACAGACAGTCAACAAGGAATACTATGTTGAGGTTTTAAGGGGGTTCAGGAAGAGATTCTGTCGGAAGAGGCCAGCACTCTTAAAATCGGGTCAGTGGCATTTCCACCAGGACAATGCACCAGTCCACAACTTCACCCTTGTCACAGACTATTTGACCAAGATAAGCATCAAGACACTTCTTCAGTTTCCCTATAGTCCAGACCTTGGTTATTCCCTAAGCTCTGAGGCTGTCGTTATGAGACAATTGAGGAGATGAAAGAGGCTGTGACAAAGCTCATTGACACGCTCACACAAGAAGACTTCCATGGGGCCTTCAAGAAGTTGTTGGAACGATACAACAAGTGCATTACAGCGGGAGGAGATTACTTTGAAGGGGACAAGAGTTTCATGTGTGTACTATCAATAAAAGTGCCCATACGAAAAAAGTCTGGAAACTTATTGAAGGCACCTCGTACCATTACAATTGGATTTCTTGAGACAGCACTAAAGACGTTGTAAAATAAATAAGAGGAAATGGAGATGACAGCAAAAGCTGAATTAGTCTGGACTGCAGCAATTCAGAGATCTGCTTGATAATTAAAAGAGAGAGCTGTGTAGACTAGCAGTCACTCAGACGTTAGTGAAAATAACTAGTTATTACTATTGTGAAAAACTAATAGATAATAATAATAATAATAATAATAATAATAATAATAATAATAACTAAAGGATTATTAAAGGGACTGGCATACTAGGAAGTTGGCGGACGAGTGGAGACCATCCAAACAACTACATTATTGAGAACGGCCAGAATACTGAGAAGAGTCCTGGAGACTTAAAGGGACTTACTGTCACTCAGGCTCCAGTGAAAATCTATCTGCTAACGCTGATTTGAAAAACTCTAATGAGTAAATAATAATAATGATGGTGATAATAATAATAATGATAATAATAATGATAATAAATATGAGTAAATAAATATGAAAATCAAACAAAACGAAAAGAGAGATAAGTACTTCGACCTTGCCAGAGAACGGGGAAAGCAATGGAACAAGAAGTGCCGGTGCTATTAATTCTAATTAGCGCTCTTAGAACGATCCCCAAAGGCTTAGAAAGGGGCCTGGAAGAGTTGAAAATCGGAGGACGAGCCGAGACCATCCAAACTACAGCATTGTTGACATCGGTCAGAATACTGAGGAGAGTCCTGGAGAATTGAGGACACTTACTGTTACTCAGATTCCGGTGAAAAACATTGGCTAACGCTGATGTGAGAAAATCACCCGGAGTAATAATAATAATAATAATAATAATAATAATAATAATAATAATAATAATAATAATAATAATAATAATAACAACAATAATTACAACTACAATCTCGATAGTACCGTGGCTTACATTGAGGACAATAAAAAATTAAAAATAACTGGAGACCCTGATACAAACAATAAGAACATACAGCTAGGATGTTGGAATGGATTTTGGCATTAAAAATGTGCCATGCTGACAATGAAAAATGGGACAAGAACAACAAAAGAATAAATAAAACTGCCAAATCAGAAAAATATTTGAACACTTTGAGAGAAGAAGAATTACAAGTAATTGGGAATATTAGTAGCAGACACCGTCAAATAAACAGAGATTTAAAAAAAGAAAATAAGAAAAGTGAACCTCAAAAGTACAAGAACACTTTTTCAAAATCAAATTTCGGTAAGAAAAATCTCAGCAAAGAAATAAATATCTGGATTGTCCCTCTTATATGATACTCAAGACCATTCTTAAAATGGACAAGAGAGGACCTCAGACAAATGGACCAAAGGACAAGGAAATTGATAACTATCCACAAGGCTTTAAAACTGTGAGATGACATAGATTATGTGTCAAGAAAAAAAGGAGAACTCGCCAGTATTAATGATTGAAGCTATTGAAGAGCAAAGAAAGACTAATTGCAGCAGCCTGAAATACCAACATGAGAATAAACAGAAAAATAGCAAAATCTAGAAAAAAAGAAATGGGAAGGATAACAATTTCATGAATATTTTAAATGACAAAGTAGCGAGATTGCACACAAAAAGACCTGGACATGGTAAAGAAAAGGATAACCCAAAAGAAAAACAATCTCTTTTAATAGCAGCGCAAAACAACGCCATAAGGACCAATTTTATAAAATTGAAAATTGATAATACGCAACAGAATAGCTATAGTCGGCATAATGTGCGAAGGCAGTAAATCAGCTTGTAATGAGTTCAAGACTAGACATGAATGGGTGGGAAAAGTGATCCATTAGGAATTGTGCAAGAGATTAAAATTTGACCATACTACCAAATAATATAAGCACAAGCCAGAATTCTCACTAAAGAATGGAACACAAAATTCTCTGGGATTTTGAGATACAAACGGATCAACAAATCCTGACTAAAAGACCAGTCATTGTTTTAATCAACAAGAAAAAACAACTTGTCATCTTATAGATTTACAGTTCCGTCTGACAGCAGAGTGAAAATAAAATAAAATAAAATAAAAAATTCGTGGACCTTGCCAGAGAACTGAAAAAATATAGAACATGAGAGTGTCGGTGATATTAGTTGTATTTGGTACATTTGGAACTGTCCCAAATAGTTTGGAAGACAGGAAGAATTTGAAATCAGAGGAAGAATAGAGACCACCCGGACTTCATTATTAAGATCGGCTTGAATACTGTGAAGAGTCCTAGAAACCTGATGAGATTTGCTGACTATCGCTGGTGAAAAAAACTCAAAAGAAGAAGAAGAAGAATTACTTCCTATGAATGACCTAAATGAAAGTAGGTATTTTTCTAAACAAGGATTTTGATTTTCATAAACCTGTAAATACAAAGTTGACTTGACCTGGAACAGTTTGGAAGATATCGTTTATATTTAAACGTTTATGATATAAAGAAAGTGAATTTCTTCTCCCCTTGTATTTTGTGGTAGTTATAATTTCAGATATAATTTGCGAATTGTTCTTTTTTTTCTCTAACCTTTTTAGATGCACTCATTCAAAAACGGACTTAAGTGAAATAAAATGGTGACAAGGGAGTAGTTTGAGGGCAAGAGAGAAAACTCACTGTCCCTTTGGTAAATCTAACAATGAATAAATCCGAGAAGTGGTTTTAATTTTTAAAAAGGCAGCAAGAAGAGAGAATTCAAATAAAAAAAAGATTTTGAAGAAAACTAAGAAAAGAAAATTAAAACAAAAGAAAATTTGTTAAATATTTTGAACAAAAAAGCATAAACATATGTGACTTTTTTTTCTTAAAACAAATGCATCGGGAAATTTTTAGCCGTTATTGTGTGACGTTAAAACTGAAATGAAAAAATAAAGAAAAAAATCACTTGTAATGTAGTCATATAAAAACGGCAACATAAACAAAAGTTTTAAAAAAGAAAAAAAATCCAAATGGAATAATAGCATTTTTTTAAAATCCATACTTTTCCGGTAATGGGAGGGGAGACAAGGGGAAAATAGAATATTAATCATTTTAGTCAAGTCTTTTACCTCTAACCCTCCCTTCCTCACACAAAAAAGAAAAGAAAAGAAAAGAAATAAAATAATTCGAAAGTGTTCTTCAGAAGGAATGGTAGAGCGTTAGACGGAAAAATGTCGCTTAGAAGCATCTAAAACCATTTTCAGATAAAGGACGTTCAAATAACCGACGTCAGAATTTGAAAGTGAGCAGAGGAAAGGCTTTTAGCAATGGTGCACTCGAATGAAAGAACCTGAAAGAACCGTCGCCATGATTGAAAGTAACGAGGTTGTTTAAAATGGCTGCCAACGTTGACACTTTCGATGACTTCTTCCGGTAGTGGGGCGGTGAGCGCCAAAGGTTGGGCAAAATGAAATCTAGACGCGCTGGCTGTCTGTTTTGATATTTCTGCAATAATCAGAAATATTATTGGTGAGACAAAAACATTACGACTTTTTTATTGGCAATAAAAATGGGAAGATAGCGAGAGTGGAAAATGGCAGGCGAAAAAGAAAGGAGGAATGATAGATGACAGAATAAGGCGAGGGAAGAGAAAACAGTTTTGAAGCAGAGAAATGAGTAAAAATAAAAAGGTGATAGAAAAAGAACGACTGAATCGGAATGCGTAGAGAAAAGAGAAAAGAGTGAAGTAGAAAATAAAGAAAAAGATGTGAAATACAAAGAAAACTTATAATAAAGCAAGGAATTAGAAATAAGTTTTGTAAGCAAAAAGGAAATATAAAATTAAAATTATTGGGGAAACTAAAAAAAAGAAAGAAAGAAAAGTGAAATTAAAATGATTACAAGAAAACGTAGAAGATGCAAATGGACAAGAAAATAGACATGGTTAATTAAATAGACAGGAAATTTGATAAACAAAAACAGCAAATCAAAACGCCAGTATAAAGATGAAATGATCAGGAAAAAAAACCCAAAGAGGGAGAGTAAAATTTAAAGAAAAAAAAAAAAGAAAGTTAAAAGCGAAAACGAAAATAATACACAGATGTGAAAAGATAAATAAAGATGATATAGAAGTATAATTAAAGTAAAAAAGCTATACTGATAAAAATACATTAAGGTACAAGAAGATGGCCAACAGAATGAAAGCTGAAAATTGCAAAAAGATTCAGTAAAAATATTCCTTGTAAAATACCTAAAAAACATGGCGCATCAGGGATTCAACTCCAGTATGAAAAGGTTGATTTCTTTCACCTTGGAATAAAATATTTCATTCTTTATTGAAATAGAATTCATGGTTTTTAAAAGTAACTTGTTTATAATGTTTCTTATATATATAGAAATTAACCGGCTCATTAAATAGTGGGTAGAGTGTTCACCAATGGTCCCGGAGACCTGGGTTCAATCCCAGGTCATGTCATACCAAAGACTTTAAAATTGGTACTTGATACTTCCTTGCTTAACACTCAGCAATATTAGGTACGTATCAAAGGTAAAGTGGAGCAATCTAGGGAAAGGAGTAGCGCCTTCCCCTATACCTTGGTGTTGTAGCTATTGAAAAGGGAGCCTTCTGGTCACCCTTGACTACGGTGGCCAACTTTACAACAACTTACTTATATAGAGAAATATTTCCGATACTACTTGAAAATCGAGAAAATATTAACAATTTGACCATTCATATTTGGTTAGGCTCCATGACTCAGACAGACAGACAGACAGACAGACAGAGAATCTCAAAATAGTCATCGTGTTTTTATTCATGGACATTGACTCTACTAATAAATGATTTAAGACTTAAAAATATATGTCACTCACTTGCAAATTTTAAGTATATTTCTATATGGAGTCAACGACAATATACTAAGGATGTGAAAGTGTTTCTGTCTTCAAAGTTCGCAAATAAGTATAAAATTCATTAAACAATTTACAGCATTTTAAACAAATTTATTCATTTCTTTTATTAGAAATTAAATCATCCTTCAATTTATCGAATTTGATTAATTGATTAATTGATTGATTTTAATTGTATTGAAGCCCTCTGGGGTTATTTTAGGCCCAGAGGTTAAGGAATCGCGTTCATATTTAGATTAATTGGGTATTTGTTTCTTCAAAGCTTTATTTTTGCACACTGTTCTAGCCAATACGAATAATTTTTAAACAGACCAATTTAAACTATAGTTGAGACGCTAACAGCAGGTTATCTAGGACACCACTTTTTGGGGGAGGGAGGAGGTTTTAGCCCTCAGAAGGGAATATTATCAGCGTATTTTTAACACTACCGAGAAGATCGAATTAGTATTCGATATAGTAAAATTATAAACCTTACAAAAATAATCAGAGCTGCATCGAAACAATCTTGGTTTGAACATTTTTTTCTGAAGCACGTAAGTATGTTGACAAATAATACCTCAGATAGGGCACCTTTGGTGGTGTAACGGTTAGCAAACTTGTATTAGCAAACCTACACGTGTGAGTTCGAGTCTCATTGAGTGCCCTATTTATTCGGCCTTATGCCACATCGAAGCAAAGAGCTTCGTAAATTACTAAATTAATAGCTTAGATAGAATTTCTATGGTACGTGCTAATCTGCAAGTATAGTATCTGAATATAACACATCTAAAAACCTACGAAGACAGTTTTAAAGAGACTACATTTTAAAAAAATGAAATTTTGGCACCGGTTGTGAGTTATTAGGGAGGTACAAAAATTATCTAAGTTTACCTTTTAGGCATCTCTTCAAATACAATAGTTAGCAGACCATTATCATTGAGTTCGATTCTCGGAGAAAGCTCTCTATATCTGACCTTGAGTCAAACTAAGTTTGCTAAATGACAACAGTATCTAACCATTCATGTACGTTCGGTGGTTGACTTTTTCATTTGTTTTGATTAATTGGTATCTTTTACACTTTTGCTTGGTTTGGTTTGGTTTCTTTGTTTAATGGCATATCAACCTTTGCAGATTATTTAATGCCAAAGTGATTCTCTTAGAAGAACAGTAGTGTTACTATTTAACCCATAGCTGGGAGGATTAGGGGGTTCATACCTTTCCCAAGGATATTTGCCCGAAAGTGAACGTAATAGCGCGTACTACGATTCCGCAGTCCATCGCTTTAACCATTACACCATGAGGACACCCCCGCTTGGTTTGGTTTATCAATGGCATTTGAGCAAATTATGGATTATTTAATGTTGAAATTTGATTCACATAACAATTTATACTTTCAAAGATCCATTGCAATCATTATTAATCGCACTTTTTCATCTGTTAACAATAATAATCATTTATTTGCACTGTTATGTTGATATTAAGTATTCCTATCTAATAGAAATAATTTGTATTTAGATGCTTTTGAGCGTTCCTGAATAATACTAATAATTTATAAACAATTATATGGTTTCAAGTAACTATTTTTATATGTTGATTGTTTGTTTCTACACAAACACATGGTTTTTAGATAACAAGTCCTATTTAATAATAATTTGTTTGTATACAACTATTTTGTTTGTATATAAGTATTCCAAATACAAATAATATGAACCTAGTTATATATTTTCAAGCATTCCTACCAATACGAATAATTGTCAAACGTGTATTTTATCGCTGAGAGTGTTCACCAGAGGTACGGGAGACCGAAGTTCAATCCTAGTTCGAGTCATATCAAAGACTCAAAAAATGGTACTTGATACCGCCTTACTTAACACTCAGCGTTATAAGATAAGAATCAAGGGTAAATTGGAGTGATCCAGGGAAAGAGTAGCGCCCTCCCTTACACCTTGGTGTGGTAGCTATTGAAACGGGAGCCTTCGGGTCACCCTCGATTAAGGACTATGAGACCCTAACAGGTACTACCACTCCGGGTCAGGGTCGATTTACAAATAATGGCAATAAGAATATATTCCAGCTTCAGAACTCGAACCTCACTACCAGATTCATTTTAAAGTAAATACCAGGACATTCTTTCTTTTCTTTTTTTCTGCAGTTGGTGTATTCTAAGCTCTGGTGACAGGATTGTTTTCACGATTAGATTCAATGTTATCATGGCTATGAAAAATACAAGTTGAGATAGAGAGCCCTCCGAAAAAATCCTTTTGACAATTAAATTATATCAAGGTTTCTTTGGTGATCAAGTTTACGTCCAGTTATTTTAATGCTAAGGAAAATCTTATTCATCTTTTGATTTTCAAATTAGGTACAAATGACGGGTGATAAATGTTTAGTTCTCCAATTCTCTAATTGATTTGCATGGTTCCACTTCAATAATACTTTATGGATTCATTGATTCCCTAACACCTTGGCATAAAATAATCCCATAATAATTTTTTGGGATTATTTTATGCCAAGATGTTAGGGAATCGTGTTTACATTCAAATTTACATTTTTTATTTAGTTTTTACTAAAGATATTTTTTTTTTTGCACACAGTCCTATTGAATGCGAATAATTTGCAAACAGACGTAGTCGATTCATAAATGGGGCCCTAACAGATATTACTATTCCGGGTCAGAGAGGTCTAGGGAATAATGGTAATGAAGGAGTACTCCGTACTTCTTAGGTCTTTAGAAATGAAGTCTTACCATTTGATGTAGTTTTACCAAAGACACAATAATACTTTAGTTTTTTTTTTTTTTATATTTAGTTTATTTTTTTCATAACTTAAAAAAAAATTAGGTTCAGATTTTATTTTTGGGGTTTCAGCAAAAATTTTTTTAAAAGTGTGCAAAGAATATGTAAATTCACATAACTGCGTGTATGTCTGATTATACACCAGAACACATAACTATACATACACAGTCGACGAAGGATGTCCATGACTCTTTTTAAGGTTCTTGTCTTCGTCATAAAATTTCGGGAACCAATATAAAGCTAAACGTTCATTGACGGTCCACTTGACAAATTTTTGGTTGATATTAATTTGTGATTCTTCAGATTCCATTTTGAACTCACGCAACAAAATTGCAGGAATTTATTGTTTTCCATCTTTAATTTGACAGCCTTAGATAAACAGCAGTAAACAGTGTAAACAAATCATTATATACAAATTGTTTTTTTTAAACTTGTGTTTATTCAAAATCAGTTGGGCAAAATTCTCGCTTTAAAGCTATGTAATAAATAAATATAGTTAAATAATAGTTTATTCAAAAATAAGCGTCAAAGTTTAAAAATAACAAAACTGCAATTATTTCCGCACAAACCTAATAAAACGATTTTCAGAAGTAACGTGTTGTATTTGCAAGAAAAATGTGTGAGCATTTTTTCATTTACTTATTTATTTATCATGGTATTTATCGACTGAATGAATCGATGAAACCCTTTTTAAAAGTTATTTAAGGTGACTGACAGACGTGCAGGAAATAAGAAAAGAAAAATTGCTGCCAATAAAATTTCAAACAATGCTTGAGGCTTGTTTCTTGATTTAGTTTTGTCGTTTTTAACCTTTCAAAAACAAAATTCGATTCAGTTACCCCGGCTTCATTCAAGTATTCTTTAGTTCAACATAAATAATAAAAAGAACAAAAATATGTCTACAAAAATATATGTAGACTCTCATAACTGTATGGGATTGCGAATGCACATACAACCACACATTCACATACATACATACATACCTAAATAGCCCCCCATATATATATATATATATATATATATATATATATATATATCATCATCATCATCATCATGTCGTGCTGGTAGGACGGATATCCCTGACCCTCTCTCGCCACTCCTCCCTATCGTTCATCGCCTCTGGCAGGTCTTCTGGACTACATCTCGTATCCTCACATAGTTGCTGAATGTATATTCATGCTGGTCTTCCTGCTTTTGCTAGGTCATATGCGGGGGTCCATAAGAGTACATCACTTATGAATTCGTCCCTGCTTCTCCAGCAGTGTCCTGCATGTCTGGTTCGTCTAACTTGAATAGTTTTCGTGATAGGAGGCAGGTGGCCGTCTTGTGGGGTGTTGCCGCCAGGACTTGTTAAAGAAAGGATATGAAGAATTATATTCTTCAGAGCAAAGGCTTTGTTTTCAAATGGTAACATATATTGTTTTATGTACATATGAGTTTGAATCGTCTATAATTCATTCTTGTTCCTTGAACATGTGCGTACACCTGGAAAGAAAGAAAGAAAGAAAGAAAGAAAGAAAGAAAGATACATGATGTAATTTCAGAATAAAATAATTACATTATCATCAGCAGGAAAAATAATTATAATAAAAGGTTCTACTATTCGATGTGAATATTTTAAACATTATTAAAAATGGAAATACAGTTCATATTGTTACTTTTATTATATTGATATAAAGTATAGTGTAAGATTCGTATCTACAGACCATAAGATTATATTCTCGTAACATATGAAACATGAAATATAATAAAATAAAATAGAAAAGGAACTGATATGAACCATCCCAAATTAGAATTGAAGGATGAGCCACACAGACACACAGACACACACACACAGACACACACACAGACACACATACACACTCACACACACATACACACACACACAAACTCAAAAAATGGTTCTTGATGCTGCTTCGTTTAAAACTCAGCATCATTAGGTAAGGATCAATGGTAAAGTGGAGTAATCAAGAGAAAGAAGTAGCGACCTCCCCAACGCCTCGGTGTAGTAGCTATTGAAAAGGGAGCCTTCAAGTTGCCCTCGACTATGGTCTCCCAACTTTACTTACTTATTGCTTTTTTTAATATACGATGATGGGCAGAAGAATTAATCGGCTAAAACTTTTATATGATGACATTATATCTGCTGTGGATGACTTCTTTTACCAATGGAATCCAAACACTGCATCACTGATGGAAGCCTTATAAACTTATATTTATGAATAATTTTGACTCGCATATTCTTCATTGCCTTTATCACAACTCATTCAAGGGAGTTTCCCATGGTAGGATCGATAAAGTGCTCGATTTAAGTGAGTTCGAACTCATTCACTTTGGGACTGATATTCTTCGGAAATATATGAACGCCCTTATTTACCTAGTTGTTCTACAAAAAGAGATTTGGCATTAAATAACCCATGAAGGTTGATATGTCATTAAACAAAAAAAAAACGAACAAATCAAACCTTATCCCTCCATCTAGCTATAGGTTAAATAGTACCATCACTGTTCTTCTAAAAGGATGACTTTGGCATTAAATTACCCATGAAGGTTGATATGTCATTAAACAAAAAAATAAAGCCAAACCATATCCCCTAGTTATGGGTTAAATAGTACCACTACTGTTCTTCTACAAGGATGACTTTGACATTAAATAACCCACGAAGGTTGATATGTCATTAAACAAAGAAACCAAATCAAACCTTATCCCTCCATCTAGCTATAGGTTAAATAGTACCATAACTGTTCTTCTACAATGATGGCTTTGGCATTAAATAACCCACGAAGGTTGATATGTCATTAAACAAGGAAATAAAACCAAACCTTATCCCTCTAGCTATGGGTTAAATAGTACCACCACTGTTCTTCTACAAGGATGGCTTTGGCATTAAATAACCCACGAAGGCTGATACATTATTAAACAAAGAAACTGAACCGTAACATCTCATTAGAATCATCACTTGACTATTAAGAAGACCATCCATCATAAACAAGTATAAACTATAAGCTTACTGTAAGTCTCAAACTCACGTTCTCTTCTTCCACGATAAAACCTCATTCTACGTGCTTTTGTGCTACCATACATGCTTTTCTATCTAAATAAGTAGACTTGCCGGTGCGTAAATCCCGACTTCCGTGTTCGAATCTTACCAGGAACTTATTCTTTATCCTTGTAATTTGATGTGTCCTGTTTGGCAAAGAGATGACTTGAGTGGTAGAGTGGATTGCTATAAAAAGCAACTAGAATTAAGATGGAAGATAATGCTTTTCAAAATTATCAACAATAATCATTAATATTGACAGCTTTTAGAATAATAGATAACACTTTTACTATTAGCGGTATTTCTAATATATGTGTTAGTATTTGTGATGGCACTGGTGATGATAATGACGTATTAGTGTTGCTTGTGGTTTTTGTTTTCCTTTTCACGACGTAGGAAATATAAGAAAAAATTACTGACATTTCAGAGTTGTATTTAAATTTTTTCATAATGTTGCGTTCTGGTTAGTGAACGCTTGTTATATTGAATAAAGGACAAACCACGATATGAGAGGGAATAGAGATATATTCTCAGGAAAAAGTATATACAATAGAGAGACTATTAGTAGACAAGAACATAGGATTAGTGAATACAGAATAAAGATATAGTCCAACGATAGTATTGGCTTCCGTTATTACGGTAGCAAGTAAGGTGATCTAGTGCGATCTCTAGTCTCCAACGTTCTAATACTATTCCTATAAGAAGTTGCTCCTCACCTTCTAGTCTGCCCTGGTATTAGTAGCTACTGCTACATATGGCAGATGGACTAGTTCATTGTGTGGAAGAAGGTGGGTGATACCCAACACATGATAATAGAATTAGAAACCTAGACTGTATTGAGACAAATCATATTCTTAAAAGTATTGATTGCTTGGATGGCAGATGTAGCAGTAGTTGCAAGGATTCACTGGATAGCAATTCTGTTTATCAAAGACAGCAATGTCATCATTGTTGTTTTATATCTCGTTGATAACGATGATAGCAGTAAATATATAAATTAAAAAAAAACCCTAATGATATTGATTTATGGTGTTTATCAAAACTTATCAATCACCTTAATACGAATTAAGTCAATATACCAATGATTAGTAATCAATAATTCATTTAGATAGACAACATATTTTGTTTATATTTCAACATTTTTTTTCGATGGCACCGGTATAGCAGATCTAAATTTAATGATAATGCTAGTTGCAACGGACTACATTGAAACAGTTATAGTGATACCAATAATGATTGCTTTTACATCACTAGTTCCTCGGGGTAATATAAACAATACGTTGTATTGTGGTAAGGAAATGATACACAGTGAAACAGAGTTAATCATTCATCAACGCAAGTGGTACAGTCCGACTAGTATTATAAATCTCGTGCTGTAGATGTTACATCCGAGGTTGGTTTTCTTTTGACGGACGTCCTTCAGAGCTATCTTTCTGCTTCTGTTTCTGTCCCTGTCTGCCGTGCTTGGGAGACACGGCGTCTTTTATACTTCTGCGATACCGGAAGTAACGTGGTACAAGCCACTATACAACACAATATCAATATCACAATAAACGGTGTTTATGTTGATTGTGGTATTCATTAGGAAAGTTATCAATATAATAATAGTACTCTGTTATCAAAGCAAGTATGGTTATTGATGTATCAAAGAAGACTGTGAGTTGAAAGTTATAATAATTACTAGAAAGATGAAACGGAAATTGGTATTAACGAAATTAATGACTGATGATGTTAATTTTATATTTTTATTATATGATAATGGATGAAAAAAGACTTACCTCTAACCTGATCTGGTCATTGGGTACTATTCAGGTAGGGTGTCTTGAACAGGCGCCCATTACTCTCCAGATCTGGTTAGAATGGAGTTTCCCTAAAATTTTCATATCGATAGATTCATAACTTTTATCAGGGTCATTAGCGTTATCTGAAAAGTAATCAGCCTCGTTCCGGTAGCCGAGCCCACTTCAGTTACGTTGGCATATCTTCGAGCGATGGTAATTACTTGACAGAACCCGTTACTCCTGCTACCATCATGTGACAGATTATACCGGTTAAAAATCCGTGACCTATTGTTCCATGCTCAATAAGGAAATGACTTTACAAGGTTCTGTGTCTTTCCCGAGGACAAGTATGAAGTGAACATGAACAGTCCCCGCTGGAGTTTGGACCTGATTCGACGATTCCATTCTCGATACCGTTAAGTGTAATGTCACCAGTGCATCAATAATTGTGATTGATCTCACTAACTTCACCTTCCGACAGTGATACAACAATTAACGTTAAACTGCTTTACCAACTGGAAAGATTAAAAACTGTGAACCACAAGTAAAACGGTCATTAAATGGACAGGCTGCTATTGTATTTCCATGGCATTTTCTCATCAGTCCTCTCAAATATATTACATTGATGACAGTATATATATATATATATATATATATATATATATATATATGCTGGTGAAGTAAGGATGAACTCATAAGCGGCGTTCTCCAATAAACTCCTACACATAGACACACAAATGCTGGACGACCAGCAAAGACTAACGAACATCTGCTCTATGCGAACATCAGATGCAGTCGAGAGGGCCTGCTAGAAGCGATGAACGATAGGGATGAATGGAGAGAGAGAGAGAGAGAGAGAGAGAGAGAGAGAGAGAGAGAGAGAGAATCAAGGAATTTCGTGCTCTTAGCACGACTTGATGATGACGATGATATATATAATGCTCAGTATCTGAGAGATGCTTGTATAGTATAATTTAAAAATGCAAACATATCAATCACAAACGTTTATATTTCCAAATTTATATATATATATATATATATATCACACCTCTACGTGCGCACGCACACACACACACACACACACACACACACACACAGATATATATATATATAGAGAGAGAGAGAGAGAGAGAGAATAGCTTTAAGTAGAGCATACTTTGTAAGTTAAGTTCCAAAAAAGGATCTTTTTTCGGTCACGTCTCGTCAGAGCACACCGTGACAAAGGAAAACAATACAAAGAAATAAAGATACCAGACAGTAGTAGACAAAAGAAAAAAGAAAAACCCACATAATAAAAAATACATTTTTTTCAGAACTTATGATGTATGCTCTATTTGAAGCTATTCTAAAATTTTGTGCGTACAACAGAATTTCTATATATAATTATGTTTTGCGGGAACATGGGTTTCTGTTGATTATTATTCAATTTTAGCGACCAACTCTCGAAGAAAGTTTTGCTTTGTCCCATGCATGACAAAAATTTAACATGTTGATAATTTTCCTTGGATCCGGTAAATATGTATGCAAAATTTTACATGTTGATAATTTTCCTTGGATCCGGTAAATATGTATGCAAAATTTAACATGTTGATAATTTTCCTTGGATCCGGTAAATATGCATGACAAAAATTTAACATGTTGATAATTTTCCTTGGATGCGGTAAATATGTATGCAAAATTTAACATGTTGATAATTTTCCTTGGATCCGGTAAATATGTATGCAAAATTTAACATGTTGATAATTTTCCTTGGATCCGGTAAATATGTATGCAAAATTTAACATGTTGATAATTTTCCTTGGATCCGGTAAATATGTATGCAAAATTTAACATGTTGATAATTTTCCTTGGATCCGGTAAATATGCATGACAAAAATTTAACATGTTGATAATTTTCCTTGGATGCGGTAAATATGTATGCAAAATTTAACATGTTGATAATTTTCCTTGGATCCGGTAAATATGTATGCAAAATTTAACATGTTGATAATTTTCCTTGGATCCGGTAAATATGTATGCAAAATTTAACATGTTGATAATTTTCCTTGGATCCGGTAAATATGTATGCAAAATTTAACATGTTGATAATTTTCCTTGGATCCGGTAAATATGTATGCAAAATTTAACATGTTGATAATTTTCCTTGGATCCGGTAAATATGTATGCAAAATTTAGCATGTTGATAATTTTCCTTGGATCCGGTAAATATGTATGCAAAATTTTACATGTTGATAATTTTCCTTGGATCCGGTAAATATGTATGCAAAATTTTACATGTTGATAATTTTCCTTGGATCCGGTAAATATGTATGCAAAATTTTACATGTTGATAATTTTCCTTGGATCCGGTAAATATGTATGCAAAATTTTACATGTTGATAATTTTTACATGCTGATAATTTTCCTTTGATCCTGTAAATATGTATGTAAAATTTGGTAGTTCTTAATCAAACCGATAAGTTGTCTATAGACGACAGGGAAATAAACTCTTCCCAATCACAGGTTTATAAAATATAAAATATTATTATGTTAATAAAGTAAAGTTGATTATATCAGGTGATAAAATATTGATATTATAAATAGACTGATAACGATATGGTATTATTAGTAGTCATAAACGGTAGCATAATATAACTCACTACGCTGAAATATGTCTCAAAATTCTTTGACTCATTGACTAGAAACAAGACTCTGACTCAAGAATCAAAAGAAATTTTCACCTTCTGGTTCAGCTACCCAAATGTTGAATTTAGGATTTATGGAACAAGTTTTACTGTGAGCAACAAACTCATCAACAGTGAGAGACTGTCCTATTAAAAAAAATTAAAAAACCCCAAAAAACAAAGCAGGCAGTTATCTCAGCATATGCACCAATGCTAATGGCAAAGTCTTGACAAGAGCATCTTTTTACAAGCCAACTTTAGGAACTTCTCAGTTCATCTCTTGAGACTTATGCCTGGTGGGAGAGATGAATACAAAGTTTTGGAAGTGACCATGAATTGTGACCAGCCTTAAGCAGCAAATTTAAAATTGGAATTAAAACAGCTAATGCATTTGGGAAAGCTAAAGAAACCACCTAAATGATCACCGACTCAAGGTTTTCTAAGAAACTACATTACAAGATATATTCATATCATTCAACATGCATGACATGATACTAGCTTGATTATGTGATATTAAACAAGATATATTCATATCATTCAATATGCATGACATGATACTAGCTTGATTATGTGATATAAGGACTGATAGTACTAATAATAGATCACAACATAATTTCATTGAAACTATCACCATTGAAGAAATAGATTATTCAAAATAGATATTCATAAAACTACAATAAGTTTTACGGTAAAGACTTAGCAGTCAAGATATAAGAAACACCATTCACTATTCCTGATCTAAATAGAAATTAGGAACAAAAGACATTAAACTTTAGCCCAAAATTTTCGTAAGAAACAAAGACAAAACACTGATATAAATGCATCCATAGCGGTAATTTAACCAGTTATTGAAAGACTTAAGCTCTTATCTGACTAAAGGCAAGACTAACAAATACAAAACTAGTGAGAACTAGAAAATTATAAAGAAATATACCCCCAAAATACTAGGATTCACTATGCTGAAGCATAGAAAAGGCTAGAAAGAGGAATGTATATGGCATTCAGAACAGTCACCAACTCCTCCACACAGACGTATAGGGAATCTTTCAAAAGAACACTTCCATTAAGTGACAAAACAAAAAAACTCAAACATTACTCTGAACAGCATAGCAATAAGCATGTTTATGATGATCGAGTTAAAATATTATGATGTTGATAATATCAGGTGATAAAAATATAAGTAGAATGATAACAATTAGGCATTAGTAGTGGTCATAAATGGTAGTGTGAGATATATATATATATATATATATATATATATATATATATATATATATATATATATATATATATATATATATATATATATATATATATTCATTACACATACTGGAAGATAAAGCTGTTGGTCATTTTATAAGTATTGCAGCCTACATTGACAGGAGTGATGGCAATAGTAACGAAATAGAAAACTTAAAAATGTTAGATTAAACATTACTCTGAACTATGTAGAAGTAAATGTGATGTCTTCAGAAATTTGGCAAAATATTCCAGAGTCATCAATGAAACATCAGGACAAATGAACTAGACCTAAATGAAGTAACAACCATTTTGTAACTAATGATAAAAAAAACTAGCCAGAAGAGAATTCCAGGTGAATTTTTGAAAGATATGATTACATCACTTGTTGAATACAGATCAATTGATAATCCTGTTGCTCCATCAAGAATTCTAAAGATGTTAAGATAAGCATACTTGTTATCTTGTAAAGTGAACATAAATAAATATATAAATGAATAAATAAATAAAATAAAAACCCCTAATATCTTATTGCAACAACCACCAAAGAATCTGTTGAGTGTTACAAGATAAGAAAAATACTTCCCACATATCCTGGGAGAAGATCAGTCAGACCAGTCGGTGAGGTCAAAAGAACGTTGATCCTGTCCCCCCGCAAAGAAATGGTGAGCTGGATATGACGCTAAACTGCATCTGACTAGTTCTGGAGATCTAGGGAGTATAGGGAATCCTTTTATTGCCATTACTCGCAGGTGTAATCTGACTCAGAGTAGTAGTAGTAGTAGTAGTAGTAGTAGTAGTAGTAGTAGTAGTAGTCGTAGGGTCCAGTCTATGGGCCAAATACACCTGCTTAAAAATTATTCGTATTTGGTAGTACCGTGTGCAAAAAAATCTTAAGAAATGCTAACATAAAATTATGAAGATGTGGAGGTGCCCGTGGTGTAATGGTTATAGTCGTAGGAAATGGACACAGCGATACGAGTTAAAATCCTGGACGAGACTGATTACATTTCACATAGCACTAATACACTTAGGAAAGGTATGAATCCAGTTATTCTCCCTCCAGCTATGGGTAAATAGTAGGGCAGACTTGGTGAGGCAACTAGTCTAGGAGAAGGAAAACTCTAAATTCAAACCTGTTAAACTCCGCTTAAAAATTGACCTTGTGTCATATCCTGCCTGAGTGGAGGGGTTGGTAAATATATATAATAAAAATTGGAAATTGTTCTTCAGCCTTGGTGAGGCAACTAGTCTAGGAGAAGGAAATCTCTGAATTCAAACCTATTAAACTCCGCTTAAAAAAATTGACCTTGTGTCATATCTTGCCCGAGCGGGGGGGTTGGGTAAATATGATAAAAATATGAATAATGATCGTATAATAAACGTTGACTTGCCATAAAAATCAATCGATCTGTTCTAAATTTCACTGTAGTTTTCACTCAGATAGATCTACGCTAAACCTGATATTCTAAATACTGCAATCTAAGGAAAAAAGGTCAAGAGAACAATGCTATCCATTATATAAGGCCTTAAATTTATTTTGCTTTGATTCATTTGTTGATGACATATCAACCCCTTTTGGGAAGTTTTTTTATTACAATCATAACTTTTTCTTTTTTTTCAACATTTCATAGCAGTCTTATAATGACACTAATTTTTCTATAGACAGATGCAATCCCATCATATCAACGTTCATATACAATCGTTTATTTAAAATAATTTGGTCATAATTATACGGCTTTATAATTATACTAAGAATTTTCAAACAGATTCATTAGACCCATAGATGGGTACCTAACAGGAAATCTGTATCAAAGTCGACATAGGAGTAAAGACAACGAAGGTGTTGACTTATCGCTCCCCGGAGCTCTAGGACTGGAGCTTCACTACCAGATGCAGTTTAATATCATACCCAAGGCATACCTTTTTGGGAAGCTTTTATCTCATTTTAGCAGGTATTGTCGCCATATTCTTGACTCAACCGAGAGGGGTAGTGGTATTAGGTGCGATATTAATAGTAAAGTTATTTTGACTTTACTATTAATAGTAAAGTTAATAGTAAAGTTACTATTAATAGTAAAGTTATTTTGACTTTACAATCACTGGTACAAAAGTGTTGATTGTTTTTAGAAATACTGTGGAAATAGTGCTGTGGCTATTTTATTGATGGTGTTGTTGGTGACAGCGTGTGATTGAAAGACCCCAGGGGAAATTCTATCAATATTGACGTGAGGGACGAGGAAACCAGTTTAGAATGAACGAAATGAAATAGAAGCAGTGTTAGGAAGAAAAAGTCGGGGAAACACTTAAATGGAAGAATACGAAGACTAAGTGA